>PIJE02000160.1:152273-351611 GCA_002895965.2 Coryphaenoides rupestris
AAGAGTGGGAGAGAAGGGAGAGAAGGACAACGTGTTAGCTGTGTTTTCCTTCCATTATTTAGTGGCTGTACATACTGTTAACAGTCACAACATTACAGTCACAGCACATCTGCACGCTCTGAGGCGGACATACACACACATGTGTGTGTGTGTGTATGTGTGCGCGCACATTCAACTTGAACTTCTTCTAAACTAGGCAACTCTAGCATTCAATTCTCAGCTTCACATTTGCCCAAGCTGCCACTCACCCCCCCACGCCCACCCACCCCCCCACGCCCACCCACCCCCCACCACACAACTCACAGCCCCCCAACAAAATTCCCCAACTGCCAGCAACTCAAGAAATGCTACAATCCAAGGTTTCCACCCGCTTCCGCAAAAATACAAAATAATAATTTTGTCTCCAGTGTCTGTGTTCAGCACCAGTGTACACACACACACACACACACACACACACACACACACACACACACACACACACACACACAGGTATACAGTGCAAACAGAGAAAAAAGAAAGACAAACAAACAAACAAGTAACAAACAAGTATACAGGGTATGACACAAAGGTGTGCAACCACAAACAGTACAAGCCCACTCACACTTACAGTATATATACAAATGCTACATCGGGTAGCACACACACACACACACACACACACACACACACACACACACACACACACACACACACACAACACAGGCACAGACACAATACAACCACACACGCTAATATCGCTAAGCACATGCAAGCCAAAACAAAATACTCAAGCAAAACGCTTGAGTACTTTACACACACACACACACACACAGGTATGTATGACGCACCTCAATCCAGATGTGTCTATTGGGAGTGCGTGAGTGGGAGTGTGTGTGGGAGTGTGTGTTGGGGGGGGGGGAAGAAGAGTTTGGTGGGCGGGCGGCGCGCGCGCGCGGGGGGGGGGGGGGTAATGTGGAATAAAAATAAAAAAAGGGCACATAAAAGAAGACATTTTCACGTTCTGGGCGCCCGCGACCAGTGCCCGGGCAGAAGAATGCCATGCCCTTGGACGCATAAAGGCTGCACTTTTGGTCGCAGAAAAACAGCTATTTTTCACTGCGGGGCCCATTGTGGCACCCTTTGAATGTACAAGCTGTGCATTCACCTTCGGCCCATAATGCAATCCTGTCGCCTCGATGAGAGCTGTGAGGACAGCATTCACCACGCGCGGATTGAGCGGCACCACAAAAGATGTACCGAGATTAATGAAAAGGGAGGGTGGGGGGGACCACACACGGGGGTACTGGGGGGGGAGGGGGTCTTATAAATCTCAAGGCTGACGGATAGATTCTCTGATAAGACAGCTTTATGTCAATCGTCTGGCCCGGGTAAAGCGAAAACATTCAGACACACTGCGAGAGAAGTAGAAAAGTAGGTTTTGTTTTTATTTCCCACACACTGTGTGTGTGTGTGGGTGTGTGTATGTGTGTGTGTGTGTGATGAGTATGTGTATCTCCTTGTGACTGTGAGTGTGTATGTGTGTATTTGTCTCTTTCCCTGTGTGTGTTGTGTGTGTGTGTGTGTGTGTGCGTGTGTGTGTGTGTGTGAATGTGTTTGAAGTGAGGGCAAAGTTTCAGTGTAAAGGACATGCAATTTCAATGCATCACCATTGGATTTGGAAAAGGCATGGAGGTGGGTGGTGGGTGGGGTGGTGGCTGGGGGCATTCGGAGTGACAGGCCCACGGCAGCGCCTCTATCCCAGGCTACAGGCCCCTCGTGGCCCCCCTGGCCCAAGAGGCAGGCCTGTCTGGTGCCAACTCAGAACCTCTTCTTTAAGCCTGGGCCCGTTCCTACTGCCTTTTTACATTACATGCGAAATTACCAAAAGGCTCGAGCATAGTGTGAAAGGTGACCACTTTCAAAAGTTGAGAATAGTTACATTTTTTGAGAAATATGCCTGACATTGCCTGACACTTTTGTTCAGCTGAGGGGCTGAACAAAAGTCCCTTTAATGGTGCTGTACGTAAAACTGGACTTGTAAAAAGATGAGAAAACAGAAAAGAGGCCAAGAGAGCAAGATTCAGAACTATGTGATTGACAGTCAAGATGGATTCCCTGAACAAATTACAGAAGAGATTTTCTTCTTTTCCAAACACGCACACGCACACGCACACACACACACACACACACACTCAAAATACCTCGAGACAACAAGTCATAATTTGCAACAGCGCATACCCTATTGTATTGCATTATAATAGCAATGTTCAAGTTATTGTTGCAATTTAATTAGCATGGTTTTGATCATTCCCCTTATTTGGTAATTAATCATTGGTTATGTAGCAAACAAAGTGAGGAGAAAGGGATTTGCGCGTGAGGAAAAATGCTCCATTAGAACGTAATTGAGTTAAAAATAAGCAGCAACACAAACAATAACCAGTGGATTGCTTACAATGTTAATTCATTAATATCACCACTAAAAACAAACACGGACACACCAGAAGAAATGGGGCGCCCTTATTTAAATGCATTGTGTGCTCTTCTAAACACGCTTGCTGTTTCTTTTGAACTCAGAGGAAAAGTGCAACAAATTTATGCAAACGGATCGGCGCGTTCGCTTTCAAAGTATTGCGCTACATCAAAGCGGGGGCACTTAAATTGGCCGGCTAATTAGGGGAACAATTGTATGTTTAAAAAAGTTAGAGCTAACCAACACAGGCAACAAAAAAAACACACACCCCAGCCCTCGGGAGGAGATGCAATGTGATGCAAAGCAAGATGAAAATAAACCACGAGACTGACCAAACATCCAGGCTACGCTCTCGGCTGCACACGTGCATTGCGTGTGGATCAACCACTTGATCCAATAACCGTGCCAATAACAATTCTACGCAAGGCCAATGGGCTTTGTATGGTTTTGCATTCCAGTCTCCAGATCACAAGCATTTGTCAACTTTTCTGAGGGGAAAGAAACAAATGTTGAATGTACACAAAGACTACTCAAGTGTCCTTGAGCAAAAAAATGCTCATTCCAACCATTCCAAACCAGTGTTGTGCCCGTATGTGTTCCTGCTTTAGCTAAGTGAACAATTAAATGCATCAACAAGATTGTAGCTGCTAATCAGGCGAAGCTTTCAGAGCGGTGGCTATTCAAGTTGGGGATAGATAGCTATGGATGATTTCTTGTCTTACTTGCTTCCCTGCTATGTGCTCTCTTCTGCTTGTCAACAAGAAACTTGTATCCTCCACAGTCCACCACAGAAGCACACGCTCAAGAGAAAATGGCATACAGACTTTGTCAGAAAGACAAAATGTGCCCATTAGACAGACACAGACAGACTTTGACTGTCACACAGACAGACACAAAGAGAGACAGACCTTTGACCATCAGACCGACACGCAGACAGACAGAGACTGACTGTCAGACAGACAGACAGAAAACACACTTTACAGACTTCGGCAGACAGACATACAGACTTTAACAGACAGACAGACAAACAGACAGACAAGAGAGATAGATAGACAAATAGGTGGTGTCAAGGCGGACAAATGGAGTGACAGGACGGAGAAATGCGTCCGTTTGCAGCCAGCCAGGCATGCGTCGGGCAGTTACCCGCGCACCAGCAGGCTCGCCTCGGGAGCGCAGATGAATTCCCCCCTCAAAAGGTGATCCATACATCAGCTCCCCCCACCCCCCTCCCCTTCAGCCCCCGGACCTCCCCAAGCTGAGAGCTGACTGGTGTAAGGGCCACCCACTGCAGCCCTCCTCCCCTGGATTGAGAATAAGTGGCGTGCCGCAGCTAAGCGTGGTCACGGGCGGCGTAGGCGACTGTCCTAGCTCCTCATTAGCTCCTGACAGGGAACAGAATTTCACTTTACGTGTCCCGCCACTGCCACCAAACCCCAGCACAACGAGACACACACACACACACACACACACACACCACAACATGCACTGACATCCCCAGAGTCCCACCGTTGCACTGAAAACCACACACACGCACACACACACACACACACACACACACACACACACACACACCCAACTTCCACCACCATAACAGATTGTCATCACATAGCTGAGCAGTCGCATCCAGCATCACTCCTTTGTGTGCATGTGTGCGCGCGCTGTGTGTGTGTGTGTGTGTGTGTGGTGTGTGTGTTGTGTGTGTGTGGTGTGTGTGTGTGTGTGTGTGTGTGAGAGAAGTTAGCCATTGAAGCCCCAGCAGGTAGGACTCCCAACAAGGAGTCATATTGATGGCTTTGTCCTTGGGAAGTTAAATTTCAATGCAGTGGAATGAAAACTGATTAAAGTAGAGAAGGGTAAGGTGTGCGTCTGGGGATGGGGGGAGGAAGGGGAGAGAGGGAGAGAGGGAGAGAGACAGGAGAAAGAGAGATTGGGAGGAACATGGAGAGAGAGCGATAGGGAGAGAGAGACAGAAGGAGAAAGAGAGAGACAGAGAAGGATATATATAGAGAGAGAGAGAGAGAGAGAGAGAGAGAGAGAGAGAGAGAGAGGCAACACAAGAGACAGTGTGAGAGGGGGGGGAATCAAGAGAAACAGAGGGATTGTGTGTGAAGTGTAGTGTCTGAGAGCACAGAGATTCAAATTAATCTTTTGTCCGACCTTGAACTGGAACACTTGAACAATGTTCACGTTTGTACCAAAAAGTATGATTTATCTCATCTTTGCCAACGTGTAAACTGCTGACCGGGACTGTGTTCTCTATCTGCTTCATATGCATCTACTTATCTCTGCATGGGGTGTGTGTATGTATCATGTCAGGGCAGTGTAATTGTCCTACATAAAACAAAAAGTAAAGTTCGATTGAAATATTCTGCTACTACGTCTTACAGGTCCGTCAACGAGATATCCCCAAGCAACTAAGAAAATAGTACCATATGCTAGTTAGCGTACAGCTGGTTTGAATGCTGGAGGCGGAACCAATTTATGATCAAAGTCTATAAAATGACCTTGTCCCACACACAAATGCCTATTTGAGAGAGCCACTATTGTGCCGACTTCCACCGAACACCTTAAGGAATTAGTCTGAATTATTCTCACAGTTTGCTTTTATAAACTGGTAAAATAGGAGCTATTTGAGCAAACCAAACAAGTGTAAGTTACCCACACGCCCGGGATGATTCACATCAATATTTAACTTCGGCTAACTCCAGCTCATGAAACTAAACACCACATATTTTATTCTAAATACTGATAATCCAGTCGTGTCAATCGCAGAGACATATTTGAGTTGTCTCCGCTGTTACGCTTGTGATCTTTATTAGGAGAATTTAAGGAATTGATGTTGCTCGGTAGTTAAATAAATACAGCCTAACCCTCGGCTAACCCCCCTTGTGCAAAAAAAACACCAAAAAAAACAAAAAAATAAATAAATTCCAAACCCCAACAAAATATTCCTTATAAAATTGTCGTTTTCCGTTTTTTCTCGCTGAAAGGCGTCGGACAAAAAGCCGAGCTGAAGGCTTCACACACTCCTGAAGACGTTTCCAGGCGCCGCGCTCCGTCTCCACATCAGAACTGAAACGCCGCCTGAACGGGCCAAACCCTGCGTCAAATATCCACGCCAAATTCAAACACACACGGACACTTTTTACAAATAGAGCTATCGGCATCGGCACTTGGCAACTAAAGCGTTGTGGGAAAAGCTTCTGCCCTCGCAGCTGGCAGCCATTAGAGAAATGAGAGACAGCAGAGGTTAAAACGCCACGTTGTGTGTGAATGTGTGTGTGTCTGTGTGCGCGCGTCTCCGTGTGTGTGTGTGTGTGTGTGGTGTGTGTGTGTGTGTGTGTGTGTGTGTGTATGTATGTGTGTGTTATGAAATTCACACTTGTGCTCTGGGACCGGCTAATGTCTCTGACCCCTCCACACCAAAACAGTTTAATTAACTTGTATACATAACTTTCACTTTAAGCGCTCACAGCCTGTCAGAGCAGAAGTGGGCGTCGGGGTGGTGGGGGGTGGGTGGGGTTCGGGGCGTGATGCTGCACAGGTCTCCAGGACCAGCTGTCATGGGAGAGTGGCAGGTAGACAGGGGAGATGGGGAGACATATGCATCCACGTACACACCCACATACAGGTATGCACTTTCTCACACACACACACACACACACACACACACACACACACACGACATGCACGCACACACACGCACATACACACACCGACATGCACGCACGCACACAGGCATGCACAGGCAGGCATGCACGTGCGCACACACAAATGCACGCACACATGCACACACACACACACGCACACACGCACGCACGCACGCACACACACACACACACACACACACACACACACAAAGACAGGCAGTCAGGCAAAAGAGAAAAGCTGCAGGTTGACGTTGTGGAGGTTGATAAACAATGTGGGTCAAGAGGTCGGCAGGGCAGGTAAACTATAGATGTTGGTGGCCTAGAGGAATTTAGTATAGAAATATGGACGCACAAACTCATAGAATAGTATGAAAGTGTGTGGGAGAGAAACTACAAAGTACAGTATAGTATAGATATATGATATAACATACAGGCACATCTGAGATATGCAGTATAAACGTGGGTTGTATATTGTATTATTATCAAAAGGATGCAAGATAAAATGCACATTCAATTAATTAATGTGTTAGTGCATACCCTTGCATCATAATTCATTTTAACAATTGCCTACTAATACTGATAATGCCCACACCCACAATTATATAAACACATTAACACACACACACACCCACACACAAATTCAATCTTTGAGATGGGGACCCCCAGGCTTGTCAGCCCACGAACCACAGAGAAGGGTGATGAGCACACACACACACACACCAACACACGCTCACATACAGAGGTGCGCAGCGGCAGTGCGGAAGGTGACGGCTCAGAAGAGGATAGAGAATTATTAGCTTAGCCCTGAACCAGGTACTTAATATAGGGGCCGGTGCTGATAGCTAGCAGAGCCTAGCAGAGGTGACAGCTTCTGGCCCTGCTTGAGGAAATCCAATTGAAAAGCAGCCAAGAGGAACAACAAGCCCGAAACAGATGTTGCTCTCTACCACTGGGCACGCCGGCGCTGCACACAGCCCAACGGCAACAAACCACCGCCGCCCCGACACACACACGCAAACACAAACACACAGGCACGCACACAAAACACATGAGCATATACACCAGCACCACACAAGCATACAGACACAAGCATGCAAGCAACACACACACACACACAAACACAACCACACACAAGAACATACAGGCCTACAAACACATGCAAGGACTCATACAACTTGTACACGACCCAAGCAGACAGACAGACATACAAAAGATTCACACACGCTCACACAAGAAAACTAAACAAATATTAAGCTACGCTCAGCTCTGCCCATCCAGATATGTACAGCAGGAGGCGCTGTCCCAAATGAAGACAGAGAAGTGAAAACTTAAAACACAAAACATAACAACACAACACCTTACCCCTGCATACGCACACACGTGTATGCATGCGTACACACGCACACAGACGCGCGCGCACACACACACACACACACACACACACGCGCATTCTCCCTCCATTCTGAAAATGATTTAAAGGATCCATAAACTCTATCAATCCAAGGTTACTATTTTATTTTCATGGGGCGCAAAAAAAAAGGCGGTGAAAGAAAATAAATAAAAATAAAAATTCAGCGGAGAGTCGGCCATTCAAACGCTAGTCTGAGAGCAATTCTGGAAGGTCTTTTAAAAAAGCCTGTATTGAACAGCTACAACAAAATGCCCCCCCCCCCACCATGTCGGCACTGAAACCGTCCTCGAAGCGTCATTCCCGCCGGCCCGCTTGGCGGTGCCCACGCAGGGCGGCTCGATGTGTAAAAAGCGCTAAACCATCCCCAGCCTCCTGCTCTAATAATAATTGGGTCTGACAAGACTGACTGTACTTCAGTCATCATGCTGCTCATTTATTTTCTTTCTCTTACAGTGTGTTGAAAGAGCAGGGGAGAGAGAGCGAGAGACATACAGAGGAAACGAGAGAGACAGAGACGGAGAGAGAGAGAGAGAAGACGTGGGTGTGAAAAGAGGTGGACAGAAAAATGAAGAGAGAGGGGGAGAGAAAGGGGGGGAAGGAGGAGGTAAAAGATGTCCAAAAATCAATTGTGACATATCTTTATTGCCAGCCGATGACAAACGGGGGCTCCGCCTGCCATTGCTCATGCATTGTGTCAGCGTGTGTCCTATTGATTTTACATCAGGGACGGACAAATGTTGTTGATGAAGCGCCACGGCAACAGATGAGCGCTCAATTTTACTCGTTTCAACGGTTAAACAAAACCACGGCGGACGGATCGCGGTGGTCGGGGGGAGGAGGAGTGCTTGGCAGGGCGGGCGGGCGGGCGGGCAGGAGGCACACACACACTTCCTTCTTGGCTAAAACACACCCCCTCCCTCGCCCCCTGCTTTAAAAGTCAGGGGGCGAGAGTGCACTTCATTTGGAGGCGCGTTACACAAAGTGGGAGAGCGGTACGGCGGCGCGGTGGGCCGTGTAACCGTAGCCAGACACTCTTCCAACACACACACACACACACACACACACACACACGTGGTGAGGGGGTGAGGGTGGAGGAGGAGGGTGGAGGCTGGTAACTCTAAACAAGACACATGGGTGGGGTGTGGGGTGGGGTGGTGGGTGCTGTGCGACTCCGGCAGCCAGGCCAAGCCAAACACAGCCTTTTGGAAACTGATACAAACTCCCAGCCCTCGCACGGGGCCCGACGGGGGTGGGGGGGGCGGGGGATTTCTTTGAACTGGTGAGGCAGAGGGTCCCGGCTCCATCGGTGAGCTGTTTAATTAAAGATACTTTGGGCGTCACAACGCATGAGCTCTGGCTGTCAATCTGCTGCAGTGTGTTGCATGAGTACAGTTTTCCACTGAGGGGGAGAGAGAGGGAGGGAGGGAGGGACGGATGTTAAGGGGGGAGAGAGAGAGAGAGAGAGAGAGAGAGAGAGCGAGAGAGAGAGAGGGAAGGGATCCACAGCGGTTAGTGGGAGTCATGTAACAGACACACATGTACACATGCACGTACATACATACACACACATACAGTATATTTATATATAAACTGTATACATATACGGTATACAGTACAATCAAACACACACACATACACACACTAGGGATGTTAACCTCAGGCATTACAATGATTCGATGCGGTTTGGATTCTTAAAGAGTCGATTCATTATTTGACGAATAATCATTGCTTGTTGATACGATTCAATTTAGTACTGTAGCCCATGATCAATATATTGTGATCCAACCACATATTACAAGAAAGTTTAAATCTAAACAAGTCACAATTGAATACAATCAGATTGAGCTTTGGAGTGCTAATCTAATTTTACAAATTTCACCTATTTACAAAGAAACAAAACAAAAAACTCATATATCATATATACAGGATATAGTGGTGTGCTGCAGATGGAACAGGCAGACTGGGTGGTGTGCTGCAGATGGAACAGGCAGACTGGGTGGTGTGCTGCAGATGGAACAGGCAGACTGGGTGGTGTGCTGCAGATGGAACAGGCAGACTGGGTGGTGTGCTGCAGATGGAACAGGCAGACTGGGTGGTGTGCTGCAGATGGAACAGGCAGACTGGGTGGTGTGCTGCAGATGGAACAGGCAGACTGGGTGGTGTGCTGCAGACGGAACAGGCAGACTGGGTGGTGTGCTGCAGATGGAACAGGCAGACTAGGCAGGAGCTGCCCTAGCTGCTGCCTGGTGTCTCTTGGTGGTGGGCAGGTTGCCACCTGGTCACATCAGCTGTTGGCCCTGCTGTGGCACCAGCCGACTGTCATGCAGCGCGTTAACACAGACGCACGCGGCTGCACGCCATCTACTGCCAACTTCTGCATCGTACACACGGCAAATGCACAAATGCATGTTAAAAACCACACACGTACACGTAAATTCAGACGTAAAAAGCTGGATACATAGCAGCAAAAGACAAGTTGACACTGTGGAGTTTGTGGTGGAGAGCTGCTCAAACCGTACACATTGCCACACACAAACACACTCACAATCACAGGCACACAGTCCAACTCGCGCACACACGCCTGAATGAACTGCTGAGGTTTGAAAAAATAAACAAATCCCTCGCAGACACAGTACCCTCAAACGTCCACAGACAGACACGCACCAACGCAGGTGTATGCGCAGAAGAGCGTGCACGAGCGATGTGGCTGACATCATTGTGAAGGAGACACCCTTGAGCAGCGCTGACCAACAGAGTCTGTGTGTGTGTGTGTGTGTGTGTGTGTGTGTGTGTGTGTGTGTGTGTGTGTGAGACAGACATGACCAGTCAGGTCTAACATTACCAATCACGGTGACTATGCCTGGTTCCGGTTCCGGTTGGGTGCTGCATATTCACCTCATGATGTGGGTGATGTTGGTACAAGAAGTCTTCATGAAGTCTCCATGTTACACTGATGGCGCATTTCCACTGCATAGTACCGGCCCGACTCGACTCGCTTTGGGTGATTTTCCACCAGGCAAAAACTGGTGCCTGGTACCTGGGTCCGTCTTACTTTGTTAGTATGTGCTTCGTCGAGGTTCCAAGCGAGCTGAGGCGGTTCCAAAAGCTGACATGCAAACTGGGAGCTGAGGCGGTTCCAAAAGCTGACATGCAAACTGGGGTTGTCCTAAATAAGGCTTTAATGTTGATTAATCAATTATGAAAAAATAAAACCCGATAATAATAGCCTATTTATGAGTCTTAAGAGTTCTCTTAGTGGTAAACTACATTCATAGAATAATTGTCGCCATCTGTTGTCGGCGTTGATCTACAAGCCAATGTTTATCGGCACTGCGGTAGGTGGTCTTTGATAACATGACTGTTATTTTATTTTCGTTATGAACAAACAACCTCATAAACTCACGTCTCCAAAACATGGATGCATTAGTAAAGAACGCTCCAAATGCACACTGAGACAAACACACTTATTCTATCCCCCTCGTCCATAAACCGCCATTCACTACACTATTTTACACACGATTAAAAAGTTAAACTCCATTAGAATTGATCAGTACCATGCAGTGGAAAAGCCTTGTGTGTGCCTACATGGGACCCATGTTTGTGTCCATGTGTATATGTGTCACTTGAGTGTGTGTCTCTCTGACTGTGTATCTCTACCTGTGTGTGTGTGTGTGTGTGTGTGCGTATATGTGTCAGTTTCTATAAGTGTGTCTCTCTCTATGTGCGTCTCTGCCTGTGTGTGTGTGTGTCTCTCTATGTGTGAGTCTACCTGTATATGTGTGTGTGTGTGTGTGTGTCTCTATGTATGTCCCTACATATGTGTGTGTGTGTGTATATGTCCCTACATGTGTGCGTGTCTCTGCCTGTGTGTGTGTGTGTGTGTGTGTGTGTGTGTGTGTGTGTGTGTGTGTGTGTGTGTGTGTGTCTATGTATGTCCCTGTGTGTGTGTGTGTGTGTGTGTGTGTGTGTGTGAGGTGCAGTGTGGCAGCGTGTCCTATGGTGGCTCCGGTGTAGCGTCACCGCGGCGTGAGAGTGTATCCATCATGATAAAGCGCCGGTCTGGGCAGCTGTCAGACACAATCACACTTCACTACGGTCCGCAGCGCAGCACAGCCAAAAAGAATGGGAGTTCATCCACGTGAAGACTTCATATATCTTCTGTCTCCTCTCTCTCTCTCTCTCTCTCTCTCTCTCTCTTCTCTCTCTCTTCTCTCTCTCTCTCTCTCTCCTCTCATCTCTCTCTCTTCTCTCTCTCTCTCTCCTCTCTCTCTCTCTCTCTCTCTCTCTCTCTCAACGAGGATCACTGTCTTTCTTTTGGAGGCGCAATGGGTTATTGTGACGGTGAAGTACATTGGAAATATGCACTTTCACAAAAATAAATACGTTAAAAAGCTATATATATATATTTTTTATTATTTACAGGTATAGAACATTCAGTTAAATATTTTTGCCATTTAAAATAATCAATGATCAGGATGATGAATTCATGATCTTTTGCAAATCCTATCATTTTCAAAATCACTTAATGCATGTAATTTAACCGTTGATATATGTACATACTGTATATATGTATTTATTCATTTTATTTATTTTATTTTATTACAGCATTCATTGGACGTGAGCAAAGCCCTCCGCTAGTGAGGAATTATTATCTCCTCACAACGCAAAAGCATGATTGAACGAGGCAAGTGTTAAATGTGATAATCAGCAAATTTGTAGCCACTACAAAGTCAAATGATCCGTAATAACCAACATTTTCTCCCTCCGCCGTGACTCTCTCGCTCCATCTCCCTCTCACGGCCGAGCAAGACTCCCCTGTAATCTCCTAATGACTCCTAAATGACACCGCGCTTCTCACACACGAGAAACGCCTCTCTCTCTCCCTCGCTCCAACTCTCTCTCCGTCTCGATATCAACCTCGCTCTACCGTCTGTGCCCCTGCTTTCGCCCTCAGAATCATTTGATTGGCACATGCTTTCACTAAATGAAGGGTAATTACCAAGGAAAACAAGTAGGACACCACATCTGCTCAGTGTAACACACGTCCAGCTCTGGCCAGGGCCTGTCAGGGAGGGCTTCTGCTGGCTGGGTGGGTGTGTGTGTGCATGTGTGTGTGTGTGTGTGTACCTGTGCACAAAAGAGAGAGAGAAAAATTGAAAAAGAGAGAGAGAGAGAGAGAACGATTGAGAGAGAGAGAGAGAGAGAGAGAGAGAGAAAGGGAGGCCACTTGGTCGCCCCAACACACAGTGTAAACCCTTACGTCTACAGGGGGGTATGACAGTGACGGGCTTCGGCCCCCTGGGTGTCAGGGTCAAGGGTCAGGGCACAGATTTAGATCAGTGTTTCAATCAGCATTCACACACCACTATTATTGGTACCGTTTGCTTACTTAGCACGCGACGAAACAAAACCACACCAACGCGTATAGCACAGACACACACACACACACACACACACACACACACACACACGCGTGCACAGAAGCCAACATAAAGCTGAGACAATGGATTTGTCCATGAATCAACTCAGCAGCAACTCAACAACTGCATTGTTAGGTTAAAGAGGTTCCTAATGAGAGACAAAACAAAACGTGATGGATTAAATCTGTCTTCATATCATGGTCGTGATGAATACGAGTGTAATCGCGAGATTAGTTAATTCGTTTTTTTTGCTCCCACTATTTGTCTGGAGTTATTTTCTTCAGGGTCTTACTTGTTTAATTATTATTTATATTGTCTAATATACTGTATATACTATCAGCATCAAATATCTATGATTTCCCATCTGTGGAGAACATAATTCACACACAAACAGCCCAGGTTGTAAAACGTGGCAATTTTTGCATCACCTTACCACACACACACACACACACACACACACACACACACACACACACACACACACACACACACACACACACACACACACACACACACACACACACACACACACACATGCAACACACACACACACTTGCTGTCTTGCCCTGCACTGGCCTAGTTCTCCCTAATTACCATTCAAAGTGTAGATCAAAGCAGTGCAAATCTCCACAGCTCCGCGGCAGAGCGTGGCAGCCAGTCAGCGGTAGGGAACCAGAGCTGTCCCAGTGACCTGGTCCACCCCCCCGCCACCGCCGCCACCACCACCACCACCCACCACCACCACTACCCCCGCCATCTCCACCACCACCCCCCCTCACCGCCAAACTGTCATCACACTCAACACAGCAGCCGAGTTCAGCCCCTTCCCCCGGGGGAATATCTGTATCTGTGCACGTGTGTGTATGTGCGTGTGTGCGCATGTGCGTGTGTGAGAAGGTGGTCGCTGGCCAGACGAAGGCAGGGCGGTCGAGGATCAAATAGAATGGTCATTGTTTGGACGAGGGTAATTTGGAGTGTCAGGACACAAAGTTCCTGACACTGTCGGTGGTGTGAGTGACAGAGGGAGGGAGGGAGGGTGGCAGGGAGAGGGAGAGAGAGAGAGAGGGATGGAGGGAGTATTCAGGGGGGGGGGGGGTCTTGTTACTATAACAGGGGGTCACACAGAGTCAGCTGATCTGACGACCTGACGCAACGTGCAAACACAAACACACACACACCAACAGAAAACTGCAAGAACACATGCTAACACTCTTGTGTCGACTCTCTCTCTCTCTCTCTCTCTCTCTCTCTCTCTCTCTCTCTCTCTCTCTCTCTCTCTCTCTCTCTCTCTCTCTCTCTCTCTCTCTCTCTTCTCTCTCTCTCTCTCTCTCTCTCTCTCCTCTCTCTCCTCTCTCTCTCTCTCTCTCTCTCTGACACACACACACACACGCTAAGGAACATCAAGACATACATATCACATGTAGGTATTCAGCGAGGCAGGGCCAGGCCAGGGCATGGGTTGGGGCGCTGCTCTGCTTTCATATGACACAGGCTATTACTAAATTGAGCTGGCAGGTAATTCTAAAGCAAATAAATGCCAGTGGGCTTAACACAAGGAGAGGTCTTAGGGTTGGCCGCCTGAGCAATGGCAGGAATTCTCGCGCCCCCTTTGACAGGAAGCCTATTATTCTCCTCTCTTTATTTTCTCAGTGCAGGGGAGTTGGGAAACGCAGTGCTCATGATGGTATTTCAACCTCCTCTCTCTTTCTAAAAGAAAAGAGAAAAAAAAAACACAAAGTGACCTGATTGGGTGTGAATGACTGCAGATCTGGTTTTTGCAGCGAATCTGGTTTTTGCCATGCCAAGACTTAATTTTACCGGAGGAATAAAAGTTGTGATTTTTAGAAAAATAATCTTTTCATCGATTTATTTTCATCAGGTTCCAAGGGTACTTAGGTGATGGTTTCTACGAGCGACAGCTATTCAACAAAACTTGATGTTGATAATATGAGGATAATATTTGCTAAAATATTATTTAAAATTAGGCTTCTGTCTCTTGATTCAAGTCTTCCTCTCTTAAAGTGTGTTAGTGTCAGACATGAAAGTGTACAAAAAAATTATAATCAAACAAAAACCATAATCAAACTTTAAAGAGCACAAATGAAGAAGATGAAACATGTTTTTATAAAAAATTAAATAATAAAAATAAGTTGATACAAAACACACTAAAAATATACTATTATATAGTATAACAACACAACCTAATTACAAGTGCCATCTCAATGGCTGACCTTGGTATTCCAGTTTAAATATTGTTTTAATGCCGCCGTTGGTAATTGAAGATGCAACACAAACAATGATCTCTTCTTTTTTCAAAGGGATAAAAATGTATCCCAGGCAATAGGAACACAAGTAATCACGTCATGCAATTTATTTGTTGCCTTTTTGTTACGCACTACATAGTAATTATCGAAGAATTCATTAAAATATCCAAATAGTATGTATAAATAAATATCCGTTTTACCTACCATGATTTTTTGTACCCTCCATCACACAGAGTTATGTCCTACATTTGGTCAGCTAATAATGAAAGATGCATCTTAAAACAATGGACTGTTTCTTCAAAGGAGGTACCACATGAAGTAAAATGCTTTGTATTGTGCATTTCATAACACAGCGGTCTAATACTTAAATTGTCTTTTATTTTTAAATGTATAGAAATAATTATGTTCTTTTAATTGTTCTGTAAGACTTATTTTGTGGCATTTGTAAATTATTTTTGTAAATTGTAAATTAATGAAATATTGCAAATAATTAAGTGAAGTTACATTGCTCTTGTCTTCTTGCAAATAAGAGCTGAATATAAATTAAACTATAACCAACAAATCCAATATAGGTAAATCGAAAAACATTAAACGTTATTTACTTCCTTTATTTCTTTCAAATTAAGAATACAAAACCACTAGTCAAATTCTAAAATAAATCTTGAGAAGTGTTATTGATAATTGCACGTGAGGTGAGGCATGTCTTTGAAACGTACCAGACATAGCAGGCACATGAACGTGAATCTAGGTATGTCATTTCTGAACAAAATCAAAATGAAAAGCATTAATTTCCTGCCTTGGGATGTGGGATGTGGAATTTTGACAATAATTAATTGATTATTTCTAACATCATATTTTGATATTATGGAATGTATGTTAAGTGTTTAAGGCAAATATGCCTTAACCAAAACTAACAAGAAATTTCTTAAGAAAATAAGTGGCAAATGGTAAATATTTGGCATTGTAAATCATATTATTACAATTAACATAACATCATGAATTAATCGTCAGATCATGCGTTGAGTATTTACAGAATATTTAGCTGTTTAACAATTAATAGTCACCTTTGACCTTTTAAGTACAAATCACATCTTGATCAGACTTAATCAGGATAACGTTTTGAGAAGTTATTCATTCATTGAAATATTAGCAATACTCATTATTATTATAATTACATAAACTATAATAACAATATATGTCAATAGTAAAAAAATACACAACTGTAAAACTGAATTCTAGACAAACATAAACACAAACGTTAAGACCATGATAAAGAGATGTAGAAGGATGATTCACACATGTGAATAGATTAATGGCCACATATTCATAAACAATTGGGGGGAAGCAGAAAAAAACATGCTAAAGAAACTTGAACCTAAACCACACAAGATGACTGCCAATATGAACCACACCACTCGCAGTTTTATACGAAAATAAATACTTCAAAAGGAACACAAAAAATGCGTATATATATACACGTATATATATAGTCATTTCAGATGCTGTCAAAGCAGTGTTTACCTACACAGCAAATCTCCCATACTGTGAAAATCAATAGGGAGAGCTACAGGGTATTGATTGTGCATGTGTGTTGAATACAGTCCGTTGTCACGCTCCACTCGCTCACTAGAGAGCGGGAGGGCCGACCCCGGTCCCCTCTGACCACTACCCACACTCACGTGCACTATTTTACATGCACTGCTCCAGAAAGAGCCCAGAGCGTTATGCAGCCGCTTGTGTCGGATAAGAAAGGCTCGTCTTCCCGCCGATCTGGCTTCTCTAGACACCAGGTGACTAATTAGGGCCTTTTCAAAGACGTGGCGTTGGTGAACAATCAGTATTGGCAAATTGATTGACTTCATCGTGTGTTTTTGTTGTGAGGAGTGTGTTCACTCAGTGGCTTCCTGTGTCGATTTGCCAAAGAGGAAAAGACACACAGACTGGCGTGCTTAAAAGAGAGAGACTAAGAGAGAGTGAGAGAGCGAGAGAGCTTTGTGTTGAAAAGAAAAATGGAATTGGTTCAAGAACAATGAATGAGAGGACGAGGGGACGCCCTGCAACCTTGTTATTTTATCTTGTTTGTGAACAATTTTCATAAAGGCCTTTTATTATTAGCGATGTTAAAATGCTTTTTTCGAACAGAGTGAGAGGGAGAGAGGAAGGCAAAGAGTGACAATTGGAACAACTATAAAATTATTGCTCATCTATTTGTGCGAATCGGGAAAACTGAGTTAACTGAGTTCTTTAAACTTTTTAAATTGCTCACTCTCAAAGCCCCTTTGGAATGGCAGCGCATTCTAAGCGGTCAGTTAATTTCGACGGAAATGAGAAAAGCAAACTGTCATCGCCCGGGATGATATAAAGCAGCTTGATGTGACACATATGAAACTGCTCAAATAAATACCACCATTGATTTCTCTATATTTCCACAGTTCAAACCCAGAGGGGCCCAGGGCTTGACAGAATACTGCCCTCTAGAGGAAGCGGACAGAACACAAATACAAAAATTGGAAAATGTTTTTTTCCCCAACATTCTTGATGAATAGTCGGGCCGCACACAGAAGCCCTGCCAAAATACAACACAGCAACTTGACTTGATCCTGATACAACTCCTTTTCTTCTTATCTTTCTACAACAATGTTCTTTCCAACTTCCAGAAGCATCTTTGCCTGTCTCTTTCCTTAAGAAGCACACACACACACAACAAAAAAAAACACACACACACACACACACACACTCCCTGGCCCTCTCTGAGGAGCTCAAAGTTATTGATAGTTTGAAGTTATGGACTAATAATTCGCCGGACAATGCGCGGGACGGGAGTGGGAGCCCATTACCCCCAGATAATAGATGGAGTCGCTGTTTTGAATGACATTGCACAGAGATTGGATGACGAAAAGGTGGTGCAATTTATGAGATAACCCCCCACCCCAACCACCCCCCCAACCACACACACACACACACACACACACACACACACACACACAGTCCCCAGCGCCCCCCCTCCCCTAACAGCACAAGTTTGAACCAGGCTATTCATCCCCGTCTGGATAAGTTGAGCAGATGATGCGTGTCTGTATTTATGATGCAGAAGTTCATAAAGAGTAGAGGGCGAGAGTGCCTAACGCGTTACACGGAGAGAAATGGCAACCGTGACAGTGAAACCCAATGCCCCTCTGGCCAGCGCTCTGCCCAGACGTTTACAGTGATGGGCTTTACTACTGGGAACACTGCTGCTGATAGTGCGCAAAAGAAAGTCAAATGAAATAAAACGATGAACATATGTCTGTTGTTGTTTACTGAATCATTAGATGTGCTTTTTATATAACGCATCCAAGGTCTTACCAGGAGATGGATCGCCTGTTGGGCTTTATAAGTGGTATCTTGAATTTGGAATAATACACTTTTATGTATTTAAAATACCAAAACTAACTAATATACAATTAGTGACATAAATTGCACTCTTAAAAAAATGTTCACAAGTATATTTTATTTAAGGCATTAACTTTACATTCACAAAAAGTGCTATGCATTTATGCATGGACCACAAGAACATTGTTGTATGTCTGTGTGTGTGCAGCAGGACATGAAAGACTTCAAAACAAATTAATTATCAACTGGAAGCGAGCACAGAATGTGTTTTCTCTTTGCGGTGGGCTATTTGTCAAGAGCAAATGATAAAACAGTTTCCGCAGTGTCTTTTGTGGTGACCGCAATGTGACCCCAGTGTGCTGGATGTTCCTACAAACCAAACTTAAAATAATAAATAAAAACAACGCTACTGCAGACTGATCAAATGCACAAATTGCCAGTGTAGTAATTTGCAAATAACTACATTTCAAGGTGAATATTTTCCATCACAACCACTTTTTTATAAACACAGCAATGTGTGTGTGTGTGTGTGTGTGTGTGTGTGTGTGGTCAAAAACCCCAACATGGTTGAGGTTGAGCTCAGAGAGAAACTGAGAGATAGAGAGCAAGAGCGAGCCAAAGGAGAGAGAGAGAGAGAGAGAGAGCGTGCAATGAAAACAGGCTTGTCAACATTATCTGTTTTATTGATTTAACAGTAAAGCCTACTCACTTAAGGTTTATGTTGGTTTAGCAGCCTGCGTCGAAAATAAAATCAATGCACATAAAAGACAACTTTCCTGAAGCGATAGCCTTTTGTTTGTGTTTTTGTGAATGTGGATGTGAATGTGAATGTGTACGCGTGTGTCTGTGTGTGTGCTTAATTCACATCTTTACTTCATTATCACAATGTCACCTGAGCGCGTGAGTTTGATGCTCCGTGGCGCGCTGCTCTTGACCACAGGCTGTGTTGCCGCGGCGCTGGCTAGCACTCTGTGGCTGCTGCAGCAGAGCGACGTGGGGCTCGCTGCTCTGCTGCAGCAGCCTGGCGGTGTTCACAGGGAGGTTGCTGCTGAGCCTCCGCGTATGCAGCGGCGGCGGCGGCGGCGGCGTAGCGGTTCAGTGTAGCTCGCTGCCCCACTAAGTCGCCCCTTATGAAGTTGCATGTTTGTTTACACCGCTGTGGTAAATACCAGCATGGAGCGACAGGAAGAAAAGACAGAGAGAGAGAGAGAGAGCGAGAGAGAGATAGAGAAGGAGAGAGAGCGAGAGAGAGGGGGATGATGGACTATCAAAGGGGGAATATGCAAGCCTCCAGAACAGTGCAGGAAAACAGATGAGTCCATTTTTAGACTCAACACATGGGACTTCTATCGTCTCCATGTTCCAGTGAAGACAAACATAAAATGGGGGGGAGGGGGGGGGGGATAGCTCTGAATACAATTCAAAATAATGAAATAAAAAAGATCAGAGCCAAGATGTTTCCCCCGGTCTCCTGAGTGGCCGACCTCTCTCCTGATCCATTGTGACTCACCGGCCCGACACCTGACCACAGCTTCCCCACACGGCCGTCAAAACAAACCCAATACTTCCTCGTCCCAAAAAGCTCTCCCTCACCCGACACACACACAAACAATAATCCCATACACGCACACACACACACCCATATACACACACACACACACACACACACACACATTTTATTGTATTTTGTATGACCAGATACCATGCATTTTAAATAACCACAGAATTTTATTTAAAATTGCTTATTAAAATAATTAATTGAAATTGTTGTAAAGGTTGCTTTAACTCTTCATGAAGCTGAATAAATGTTATTGTTGGTGAGTACTGTATTTCAATAATAGCAATTTAAAACAAATCTATAGAGACCAACAAAAAAGAAAAATCTTAATACTCTTATACGCTTGTCATGGTGGTAATGGTTGAAAATAAAATTTTTCAATGTTTGCACCTATTGTGGGACTCAGCTCACACAGAAAGCGGCCCTCATGAGCTACAGGTGAGCCGTGCTCTCATCACATCCACCACACTCCCGCATGCGATCATCCCAGACACGGCGTCTGGCCCAGACCTCCAGCCCCCGGAGCTGCCGGAGACCCGGAGGTCAACAGTGTGTGTCATCGGAGCACATTGGAGCACAGTAGGGGGGGCAGGGGGCTGTAGTGTTGTGTCAGGGCCCCCCCTTTTTCTTTTCTTTTTTTCTTTTAAAAGACGGACCTCTGCCTATTATGAAAGAGCAGCTGCCTCCAGCCAGGGGCCTCCCAAAGCCGCCATGACACCTCCGTGGCCCCTGCGCTTCATTAATTTCTCTTCAGACCAGTGGGGCTGTTGACCAGACTGACCTCTGATTGAAACGCACGCACAAGCAGTGAGCACACACAAATGCACACACACACACACACACACACCCACCCCCCCACATGGATATGTGTGGGCAAAAATACACACCCATGCACAAAAACACACACACACACAAAATCAAAATCAGCACATACTGTATGTATGCACAAATAGGTATACACATACACATACAAATACAACATACAAATAACACCACACACACCACACACACACACACACACACACACAAACACACACACACCTACGCTGGTGCTAAAATAAATGTAGATATACGGCAATGCGCACACTAGCATAGAGTCTAATGAACACATTAAATGACATGTATGGTCACAAACGAATGCACACAAACAGACACACACCAGATGCAGTGATTTGTGAAACAATTTTTGAACGAAGAATGTCCATTAAATATTAAATATAAAAATTATTGTTACAAATGTTAAGATTTTGAAATAATAAATATGTTGATGTATTAATAAAAATGAATGAAGAGAGTAATAAAGAGACAAATTATAGTATTATGTTCGCTTCTATGCTGCTCAGACAGGTAGAAATGGATAAACAGAAGGTTGTGTGCCTGTTCTGTAAATATGTATACGGTGTCGCATATGGACACCACACAAACACATTCATACTGTACACTAAAATGAATAAATAAATATATAAATAAAAATTTAAAAAGTTAAAATAAATAAACAAACAGAGCTCACCATTAATTACCGTTGACATGGTTGGAGAAAAAATTCTAATTGCAATTAAATGCGAAGCAGTGGGGAGGAGTTGGGGGTGAACTATTTATAGGGAGCGCGGCCGGGTCTCGTAATGATCACACTGTGGCTTAAGGCCTCCATTGATTTCCCTGTTAAATATACAGCTCAATTAAAGATACCACTGCTTAAAAGACACTACAAATCACAGCGCTGCATCTGTGGGCCGCAGAGCGCAGGGAGGTAGGAACAGAAACCCCCACACCACACACACACACACACACACACACACACACACACACACACACACACACACACACACACACACACACACACACACACACACACACACACACACACACACACACACACACACACACCCACCCTTCCTCCCTCTCCGTCGTGCAGGGATCGTGATCGTGTGTTCGGATTTGTGTGTGTGTGTGTGTGTGTGTGTGTGTGTGTGTGTGTGTGTGTGTGTGTGTGTGTGTGTAGGAAGGGGGATTAAGTTATACAGGACTTATTGTTATTCCATGTGAAAACCGATATTTCTCTAACTCTATGGTAATGTGGTACGAGTTTTTTTCTGAGGAAAGCAATGAGTGGCCCAGGTGTTCGGTCGCTTCAGGTGAAAAACCTTCAGGTAAAAAATGCATTTCTTTGAAATGCTTAAATATGTATGTTCAATTAAATAAATGCTTTGTTTAATTAATGACTGTCTCATAACCATCTCTGTGAAATCTTAATTATTGTCCAAAAATGCTACAAATACAAATGAATGAATCTATGGATTCATGCATTATACGAAAACAGCAGAAAAGGCTTTTGCGCTATAAGTCTCATATACAGTAGATTAATGATCACAGTCTGGGTGTGTGTGTTTGGTGTGTACCTGCAGAGAGTTGAGCAGGATGAAGATGTAGGCCATGGCGATAGAGAAGGGCACTAGGACCCCGCAGAGCCAGGTCAGGCCCAGGATGGGCAGCAAGACCAGCACGGCTTTCACCGCAGCCCTGGAGCGCACACACACACACACACAAATACATATTTAAATACACACATGAACACACACATATGCAGACACATGCTGCATTTAAACACATGCCCACACACATGCACAAAAATGGATACTTAAATACACACATGAGCTCATGCATACACAGACGCATACTGTATTAGTAACCACACACATATTCCTAACACACAGAATATAGAACATAAGGTTAGTACGCATATTTTATTCGTTTTATTCGTGATTCCACAGTGCATAAGAGGAGAGTGCAACTCCACAAAGTTACATACACTGCAAGTTCAAACCCAACAATCAAACAACAAAGTTACAATTGAGATGTGTTCTATACTAACTTATCCAAACCAGTGTCCACTCGCCCACTCTCCCACTAGCTGAACTGTGTCAGCATGTGCAGCGTTACTGGGACCCGAGCTGGGCTGGCAGACCGGTTCATGGCAGAGTCTTCCAAGCACAACACTAGGCGACTGTGCCGGGCTGACAGGGTGACAACATCACACCTTAAAGCCACCCTAATTCTGTTTAGAGTGGAATTACCTTACCACTCAGGTGCATGCCAAACCGCAGTCAGCTGCGCCAGCAAGTGTGTGTGTGTGTGTGCATAGGTTTCTGTGTATATAAAACTAGGTGTGTGTGTGTGTGCATGTGTGTTCGTGCGTAGGCTTATGTGCATATAACTTTGTTTGCAGCAGCAGCAGCACCACCATGGTCGATGGGCTCTAGATTACACGGCGGAGGAATGTGTTTACGTTTCCAGGCTGACTGCCACCCAGGATGAGGCCTGACCACTCAAGGCCTGCATTGATATCCCTCCACAGAGCAGGCACTGTGGAGCCCAGAGTGCAGGATACGGGCATACTCTGCCCTACGATTGTTCCCAGCGATGGGAAGGTATGCTGAACCAGGGATCAATAGAATACATGGCAGACAATAGAGATGGTGATGGCACACCCTGCATCCATTACATTAAGACACATACTTGTGGAAACTGAATGATAACGGCTCAGATGTAAAGACAAGGGTATTGTGGGTATTTAAAAAGGCCTTCTCATCCACCATATTTAGAAATAATCACAAATATAGCCGCATATTTGCAAACACAAAATAGAAAGAAATGCCTTGTCCGTTTTAATTAAGCAGTCAATTAAAATATGTTCCTATTATGTTAAATCCATTTTTGCTGATGAACCTCCAGATGTTTCCATCGTCTGACTGACGCGGGGCGTTCTCCAAGGTGGTTAAATGTAGCAGGCAAAAAGAGGGTGAATGTCTCCCCCAAGTGGTGGGTACCTGATATGCTCGTAGGCCTGCTCCACGGTGCTGGTGCCCATGACCAGCATGATGGACCTCCTCTTAGCTGTGGAGATGGTGATGACCACAACCCTGGTCAGAACCATGACGTTCACCTGGAGAGGAGAGGGGGGTTGGTGGGGGGTGAGAGGAGAGGGAAGCGAAGGAACGTGAAACAGAGAACAGAGACCAGAGACGCAAAACACAATGTTGCAAAGGCAAGTGTTTAGAATGAGGAAGAGGAAGACTGCCTGACCATGAGGATGAAAATGACGGGCCCGGCGAAGCCCCAGATGACCCCGTTCTGGACGCTGAGCCAACAGTGACCGTCCGCAGAGTACCTCCCCCTAGACGAGGCCAGTGTGATGGTTACTATCAACACCGGCAGCCCTGAGACATAGAGACACAGAGAGAGAGAGACAGACAGACAGACAGACAGACAGATGGACAGACAGATAGATAGACAGGCAGAGACAGTGAGAGTGAGACAGAGACAGTGAGATCAAAATCAGAAGCAGACGCCTATCAAAAAACAAATGTAATAGTTTCACAGTAATATCATAATGCACGTTTTTCTGCTGATGGACGACATTTGACGTCCTCTAGTTGAGAAAGTGCCGTGTAGGGGGCGGCGGTAGCGAGCGTTACCCCAGCCAATCAGGTAGTAGTACTTCATGTGTCGGTCCTCGCTGAGGTTCACGGCGACCACCTTGCTCCAGAGCAGCAGGCCCTCCACCAGCATCCAGCTGAAGGCCGCCATGAAGAAGAGGTGCAGTAGTGCCGCCACCAGCGTGCATGCCACCTGGTGGTGGGAGGAGGAATCACACACACAGGCAGACGTGAACAGAACCACACAGATTGAGATTTTGTATCTATTGATGGAGTATAGATATGTGTGTGTGTGTGTGTGTGTGTGTGTGTGTGTGTGTGTGTGTGTGTGTGTGTGTGTGTGTGTGTGTGTGTGTGTGTGTATTCAAATGATTGAAATTCAAATGATAGGGGCAGAAATGGTGAGGACTTGTTGTATTGTTCATTGTGAAGCGTCTTTGAGTACCTTGAAAAAGCGCTATATAAGTCCTATGTATTATTATTATTATTATTATTATTACTTGCAAGTGAAAGGTTGTGGGTTTGAACCCCAATGTCAGTAGACAAGATGCCCAAACCCTGCTCAATAATGGATAATAGAAAAATAATACGAGCCACTTTGAATAAATTGTAAATAATAGCTTGAATTAATATTATTTGTTTTAATTACACAGCTTTACACAAAGAGTACACACAGAGGTTATATGTAAGTAGAGCCTACACAAACATTATGACTGTCTCACATATGTATGTAAACAACACACACACACACACACACACACTATAATTGTTTGGAGTCAGAGGTCATATAAGTGCAGGTCGTGTGTGGACAGCTGATGGGGCAGACATCAATGTTTGGTAATAAACGAGGTGACTGCGGTCACTCACTGCCCAGACGAGATGACTGGCCTTCCCCCACAACATACCAGAGCCAGCCCAAGTATTTTTTATAAATGTCTTTATATATCAGGGATGAATCCTGTTCCCTGTTCTGTGTTGAAGTGTATTTTGTGTAAGATTAAACACATTATTATCATTCAACATGCAATAAAGAATGTAATATTTTGCACTATTTAGCAAACAATTTTATCCAAAGCAACTTGAATTCCTTGTCATTTATTTATTTTATGATGATTGTGATTAAGGTCAAACATTAACAGCTGCCACCAGCCAATAGTGGATAGTTTTGACCGTTTGGCAGATTATTACAACCATTGCTTGGCCAGCAAATTTTCTCTCTCTGGAAGATTACACGAACAAATTATAAAAGTTAATTTTGGACCTGGGAAAGGGGTTCAGCATCCACCTCAGGGTAGACTGACTGTGGGGTTTCGAACGCAGAATTGGAAGTCTCCAAACACCCTAACCACTAGACTATGCTAGCCTAGCCGTTTACACCAGCCCGCCCGTGATTTGTTGAAATCCCACCATGCAGCTATGTGACCCTGGAGGTTAAGTGTTCCCTGGCGTGACCTGGAGGTGGGGTGGTGTGGTGTGGGCTGGGGTGGACTGGCGGTCAAACCGTCTCCAGTCCTTCTAGTGAGGGACTGGACCATGTGTCGCGGTGGCCCCTGATGGATTCCACATTACCGGACTATTATGTCACATCCAGAGATGCCTCTCCATTTGTTTTGACTGGTGCTGCTGTTCCCCCCCCCCCCCCCCCCCCCCCCCCCCATCCACTACCCCGACCCCCGTTCCGTTAATGATTTCTAAATCCCATTAGAATGACTATTAGCCACTCAATGCCGCGATGACATAACGTTTTGACAGCATGAGAGAAGGTCACAGCAGTTTGCCTTACGATGGTTTAGATGTCTAATGAGATGAGGTCAAGCGACAATTTGGGTCGGTTGGCAGTAGAGACCAAAATTTGACAGTTAAGCTTCCATTTGTTGTTCATTTGTCTGAAATTGTATTTACATAAAACATTTATATTTTCAATTTTCGTGATAAAAAAAAATATATTTCCCACAATGACATATACAATGCAATGCAATGCGATTATTTTATATTTTATATTTTATATTAGCCTACATAAAATTGTACATACGTTTGCCATACATTATATACATACAATGTTTTTTTCTATATCATTGTGGTAATTATCGTCCAATTGCCCATTTCAATAGGTTTGGCCGTAGAGTCGCATCACAAGAACACTACATTATCTCTAATCTTTCTTGTTTCACTGTTTGCTGTGTTGTGCTGGGGAGCGGTCCAGTACCTTGTGGTGGATGGCTGAGCCGCTGCACAGTAGAACCACCTGGGCACAGATCAGAGCCACAAACAGGTTCTTATGGACCGACGTCCGGTCCGACCTCGGGATGCTGGGCAGGAGAAAAACACGACCATCAAGTTGTGAGTTTGTGCCGTGGAGGACATACTGTAGATACGTACATGTAAGCAATATGTAAAATGAGGTAAATGAGGTATGCTTTTTGTTTAACTGTCAATGAAAAACTCTTTGTTCACCTTCATAAATATTTATTTCATATGTATTAGTTTTCTTTTTTTTCATCTTCACACATAAAATATTATTGTCTATGTGTTGAGTATTTTGCACTGTAGAATGTATTTTTCCACTTCTCTACATTCTCTACATGCAGAACATGACTTGGACAACACTGGGGCAGCCCTACCACACCACCTGTAGAACCTAATCTATGCCCCTAATTGACAGTGAAGAAGAAGCCCAAAGCTAACACACCTTGTAAAAGCAACCGATGAGCACTTCAGAGTTCACACAAACACAATGTTTCCCTTTCCCCAGGTGTAGCCGCAATAGACCGGAGGGGCTGACAGAGGGGGGGGGGGGGGTGGTTTATGTGTTGGGGGAGGTAGTGAGGGTGGGTTGAGTGAGGTGGTGACCAACTAAAGAGCCACTCATTATCTTCTTATAGATTAGGATTCACTTAGACTCATTTCACATCTACATTACCCACCGTCGCCACGGTAATTTCACGCTGGGATGGCTGGTGCCACAATCAGTATGCATGCTGCCATACGTGTGTGTGTGTGTATGTGTGTATGTGTGTGTGTGTGTGTCTGATTTAAGTCTGTTGTAAATCGTTGGGGTCTCTTCACCTGCTGATAGTTAATTCATCAGGTTAATTAGCAGCAGTGGAAATGCTGCCATAAAGCTTGGGAGTGGATCTACGCAGAGACACCACTAATTACTGGATTTGCGGCTGTCAATACCAGCCAGCACCAGCTGGCTGATGGACAGCGTGCTGGAGGGCCCACCACAGCACCGGGCTCCTCTGTGTGTTGATCTTGCTGACTATGTTATGTTAGGCTCTGACACACTCAATACTCAATACTGTACATATGTAGCATATCTGCAGAAGATCTCATAACCACCCGCGGTGGTGCCAACAAGCATTGATCACGAGTCAAAATCATTGAGATCACATTTCCTCCTCATTGAGAACACAAACCAACCTCTTGACCAAGTCTGCATCTGCCTGCTCTTATGCAAGGAGCTGCTGCTGCACGGGTTTGGCTGATTGGGTATATTATTAACGAGCGGGTGTACAGTTGCACCTAATAGAAGGGCCTTTATGTCCTGCTTTGAATTGAAATTCGTCACACAATTCTATCTGTAAGCCAATCACCTTGGATCTATAATTCCGTGGCAGCCATGTTGGCTTAGATCCCCCACCTCCACTCACATGTAGCGGCACCCAGGCTAGCGGTAGCCTGTGTGTGTGTGTGTGTGTGTGTGTGTGTGTGTGTGTGTGTGTGATTCAGCCACTCACTCTAACACGGTGAAAAGCATCAAGGTCAACACCAGCGCACACAGAGACGCTCCCGAGCCGATGAACGTCAGCTTGGTCAAAATGACCTCCTCCTCGGTGCTCCACTAGAGACAGAGAGAGGTGGAGAGAGAGAAAGAGAGTGAGAGAGAGAGCCGGGAAAGAGAGATTAGGGAGATGAAGCAAGAGAGATATAAAGAGATGGATAGAGTAAAAGAGTGAATCGGGAAAGAGATCCAAAAAGAAAAAAAAAAAGAAAGTCAGAATGGGACAAAAGGGAAGAAAAACAGAAGAAGAGGTCAGAGTGTGACACCTACTGGTAAATATGATATAATCACACACACTCACACACACTTTGTGTGCTTTCGTTGTTAAAAAAATCAATCAATCAATAATTCGATCAATCATCATATTGGTGTGTATCCATCCACAATTCAACATGAGCCCAACGAGTTACCTTGGGTTCGAGGTAATTCATGAGGATAGCAAAGTTGGTGGTGTGGCTACAGGAACAGGATGTGACATCAGAGCCCTCGTACGTCACTCTGCAGCCATTACTGGACCAGAGAGGGGCATGCTCCCGCCTATGTGGTTACGCACACACAATCGGAAAGAAAATTACTGATATAAACACGTTGATCGGAATGAAACTGCCAATCTGATTGGAATATCAATCGGATGATGGTGTTGCCCTTTCAGAATCCGATTGAACAGCCATGTAAACACTCTTTTGCTTGCTCAATACTTGTCACATGACATCAGGCTGCGTGGGTACTACACACAAGGAATATGGCGAGTAGTAGCAGTAGTGCTATTAGAAGAATGGAACAATTCGTAGAAGTAGAAGTAAGCATGCGTTGTTATCACACAGTTGCTTCATTCAGAGAAACACAAAAATGGCAACTACTAAAGCTAAACAGACGATCAATCTCCATCTTGACATGATTTTAAAACCCGAGCCAAACGAAATGCATGACGTGCGCATGTCACACGTCTATTCTGATTAAATGCATTGGCGCATGTAAACACCAGGCCGGATTGGATCGCTTCCAATCCAATCCAATGTAAACACTTGACCCAAAATCTTCAATCGGAATGATTTCAATCAGATTGACAAAAAGTGTGCATGTAAACGTGTCTACGTCTGGCCCAATTGTATTCCTTATGATGTTTTCACACTTGGTCCCTTTCAGCCCTCCAAACGTAGTCAGAGTGATTAGTCTGCATTTTTTCTGAATGTGTGACCACTCCAAAAGAACTCAAACAAACAGACCTCCTTTATACTTTGGTCTGGGCTAATTTAATCAAATACTAAAGAAAGACAAGTATAGCAGCAGCCATCTTGTACATCTTGTCGTGAAAACTACCAATAATCCCAAGCATTAAAGGTCTGAGCTCCAGAGGAACTATAACCTGATGTGCCAGATGGTTTGTTTCACAGAACCATCTGGGAAGTCGTCATTGGAAACTATTCGGAAAAGGGCTGGCACTTCATTGGCAGGTGATTGGATGAACCATCTGTCTATCGCCATTGTTATTTCCAAACAAAAAGTTGCTTCTCACTGTTGTCACACCTAAACCACGCCAATAGCTGCCGGTAGGACACTGATTGGTCCGAACCACTGGTGGTTCAGACCCCAACAAATAGCTTGAGGCCTGACCAGAGGAGGACTGAGGCCCCATAAGAGCTGAAGTGGACCAGAAAGAGAATGTGAACACAAAAAGAACCGAGTCCTTTTTCTGTTGGTCCACTTTTTGGTCCACTAGGACTGAGTTTGGTTAATTTAAAAATTGCTATATACAAACACACAGTATTACTTCAGCTTATAGCTGTGTAAATCTACATAAACAGATCGAAAGAGGGACATTTAGGCACGCAGGCGGGCTAGCAGACGGACCAGTATAAACACCATGTATCATTAACCTAGTAGTTCTGGCTCTACACTGGAATAGCATGCTATAACATTCACCGTCCTTGACGGGTGACTGTGCTGCTGCGAATACTTACGGGAGGGTGTAGTTCCAAAAGACACAAACAGGCGTGACTCGCTGAGAATACTCCGCCTAGGAACAGAAACGCATGTTTTTCACAATCGTAATGTCTCCCCCGCTCTCTCTCTCGCTCTCTCTCCCTGTCTGTGTCTTTCTGTGTGTCACTTCTTTTTGAGTTATACCCTGGAGTAGTGCAATGATGTTTTAATGCAACATGGATCAAAGCCAACAGCTAAACACTCATTGGCAGTTGACTTAACGTAAAACAGACTAGTTATGTTTTATTCAGAGCGGAAAAAATAGAAGGCAGACATTGTGTTCAGACAAACATCGTTCTCTACCTCCCAGGAATTGATATAGAAAATAGTCTTATCTTTACCTTTACTTATTTTGCTGATTATTATTGGCAAAAACGCTCTAACAGGTAGAAAGAGACTGTACAGACCAACAGTGTTGTTCATTAGATAAGAACAATTAAAGCTTCATTTTTTTAAAATAAGTTAAATTAGCCTGTAAAACCAGTGAACCTGTCATAGCACATGCAGGTGGTTTCCATTTCGGAAACATCACCTCATGACAATAAATCAGTCACTTAGGCCCTGTCTACATTAACCCGGGTAAATATAAAAATGCACATTCGCAATGAAAACGATGTCCGTCCACACTATTGTTTTCATATTGTTTACGGAATGTTTTGCATCCACGTTCCACACTGAAATGATTTTTGATAAACAGTGGTTGTCATGGTTACGCGACTCCCGCCACGCCTCTCTGTTTAAATTACAGGCGCGCGATCAGTTGATAGCGTTACTTACTGAGGCAAAAAGTTGCGTCTTTGCGTTTTTTTCTCATCGCTTAAGCACAGCAAGTACAGCGCTCGCCTTCGGCGTTGGAGGAACGAATATGTATTAAACAGTATGCCGAGTTGTAACTGAAGATACACAAGTAAATTGCTCAGAGAAATCATCATTTCCATTTCACCTGCCATGTTTGTTTAGATGAGCGTCTCGGTCTCGAGCGCAAGCTTGCGGCAGTGTCATGGCAACCGAACGTCATCGTCTCTGAAAGCCTTCGTCTACCCTGATCACATGACAACGCGAACCCAGAGTTTTCACATTTATCCACCTCAGCGATCGTTTTTGAAAAGCATCGTTTTCATTGTCGGAATTCGCCGTTCTAATGTGGACGGAAGGGCTAAAGGGATACATATTTATGCATTTGTAGATTTACCTAGGTTAATGTGGACAGGGCCTTAAACTCAATAATTTGCTCCAGTGGGGAAAATGGGGGGGTCCAAGAAAAACACCTTGTTAGACATCGGGGTTCTATAGTTTGGATCCTACCCATACATGTGCAAAATGGAATAGCCGATAAGCTTGGACGGAGCGGGAGGACCATACCACGTGTGCGCTGGAGAGGGTGTACTGGACAGCTACAGGAATGGTTTGGGCCTTGACAGGGTCTCTAACGGTGGCTGAGATGACGGCGGTGGTCAGCTGACCTGGAGGAACACTGGGGGTGAGAGGTAACCATGGTTACAAGGGTGGTTCAAGTTCATGATTAAAAACAAATGTGTTGGGTTGTTTTTTTTATATTTGTATGCTTACCGATATGGGACTGAGAAATCACCTCCATATTTAATTTGTTTTAATGTAATATTGACTTTGACCCACTAAATCTTTCATCGAGGATTGTAATATAATTCCTGAGATATATTTTGACATCGTGCAACATTTCACATAAGCAGAAAAGCAGACCGCCATCTTTAACCGGTAGTCAATTCTTACTACCTACCTGTGGCGGTTCTCTGGGTTGTCTGGAAGAGTCTGGTGCTGCTGGGCTGCAGACATGATCTCATTCAGACGGCTGTAATACGTATGGATGAACATCACCTCTTCGTGTCCTGAAGACACAAATTCAAGCAATGCTTTGTTTAGTTTCTCCTCCTGTGATATGTGTTCACTGTGGGACTTATGCAAACTGCGTTGTTACTTTTAATGATGTTCTGCTTTCAGAGTTGTCCACAGAAACAAGAACAGTGTGAGTGTGTGTGTGTGTGTGTGTGTGTGTGTGTGTGTGTGTGTGTGTGTGTGTGTGTGTGTGTGTGTGTGTGTGTGAGAGTGTGTGTGTACAATCTCTGAATTATGATGTGTTGACATACATGCACACATGCTTGTATGTCAATGTGTATGTGTCCTTGCAATTTATGTGTGTGTGTGTGTGTGTGTGTGTGTGTGTGTGTGTGTGTGTGTGTGAACATGCTACCTAGCATGTGTAATCTGTGCAGCTCAGTGTCTGGGACTAGCAGCTCCTCCAGGCTGCTGCTGTGAGACGTGAGCGCCGAGGGCTTGTAGACGTGTCTGCAGCTCCCCTGGGACAACCTGAGCCTCTCCATGTGCACATCTGGATGCACACACACACACACACACACACACACACACACACACACGCACACACACACACACACACACACACACACACACACACACACACACACACACACACACACACACACACACACACACACACACGCACACAGAAACATACACGCACCAGGACAAAAGCAAGTTATGTTCATATCTTTGCTCAGGAAACTGTATTTTTAAAAGCATTCTCAATTACCTAGCAATACCTAGCAAATACCTAGCAAAAAAATAACATTAGAATTAAAGTGATGGACGACAGCATCTAAAAATCTTAGATATTGGAATTAGAATGTCATTTATTGGTTAAATATCCTAAATAATAATTTGGGGTATGTATCCGGTCTCACCGACTACAGAGTCCAATCAGCGATTATGAATTGTATGGTACAGTAACAACATTGACCGCCACATATTGATCTTCTCGTTCCTTTTACTATTTAAGTAGACAAAAGCGTTCACCGTTCCACTGTCATGCATTCACTGTTGCCCAGTCATGCATTGTTGTCGAGAGGCTGTATAATAGAATAGGTTCATTCACCAGCGTTTAGATGCGTTCCCCAAGCGTTCGAAAAGCTTCACAACATAATAATGACCGCCCGCCAGGAATGTCACGATATACGAACTGAAAGTGAAATTGACTGAAATTACACAAGATTGCAATGGATAATTTTCTGATGCTTGATGCACACCTTGATAACCCCTTCATAACATAAATGGAAGTAAATTACAGGCCTCTGTTGTCCGTCACTTTAAATAATAAAACCATAATAACCATGGTGTAATCTAATGAGAAAATACTAAAACACTTATCAGTGGTTGGTTTTAATAGAACCAAAAGGGTCAAAAGTCAAATGTATATGTAAAATCCTTAATCACAGTTACAGTCTATCTAAGCCTAAGTCAAAAGGGCAAGGGAAAAGTCCCCAACCCACAGTAACAGGCGGGTGTGTTTTATCACCTATGTTGTTGGTGGACAGACTGAAGACTCTCCCCTCATCAAACAGAGAGTCAGCCAGAGCTCTGGTCAGTCTATCAATGCTCTCCACGACAGTGAACAGACCCTGACTCACCTGGGTGACATGGGACATTCATTGATCAATCTATCAAGTCACTGAGCAAGGTAATAGTAGCAGTAGTAAAACAAGCATACACTTCCTTTGTTTTGAACTCTTAAAATCATGAATGTCAAATGTGAACAGATAATGTAGTATAAAAAAACATGAATGGGCTACATAACAAATAAACATCAGACTCGTTCTCCTCACCCCATCGTCCGTCTGGCCCACCCACCAGGAGGCCACCTGGGGTTCCAGCACCAAGCTGGCCAACTTCAGGTAGTTGTTAGCTATGGACACCATGGCCTCCGAAGAGGACTCAGAAGAGGAACTCTGGTCCAGTTCCACCATCTGGCAGAGGAACCGGATGTCTGCGGAGGTGAGGACGTCTGCACCCTCCGCCTCCACCACTCGAAGCAGGGCCTCGGTCAGCCGGTCCACAGAGCGAAGGTCTCGGCTCCAGGAGCTGTCGACACTCATCTCCTCCATCACCTGGGAGAGATGCCAACACAACAACACCACATCACCATCTGTGTGTAATCTAACTGTGTGGTGGAGTGGTGTGTTACTAGAGTCACAGCCGAAAGGTTCAGGGTTCGATACCCAATAAGATAAGATAAGATAAGATAGAACTTTATTAATCCCGAAGGAAATTCTTGAACAAAGAAAGAACTTGCTGAGCCATCTTGTTCGGCTGTACAAATAACTTATCTTCCTAATTAAATAACAAGAAATCTAAAACAAGTAGATAAAGTAGATAAAGATAGAAAAAAAGTTAGAAAGGTACAAGATCGCTAAGAGCAACGTGGGCAGGCAGCCGCCCGGGACGGCGCTGAACGATGCCCGTCAACCTGTGGGCATCCAACCTTGAGCAAGAAAACACATGATGAGCATCCAGCTAAGCGCAGGATGCTAGGTTGGGTGTTCGGAAATCTAGGGCCACACTAGTTTTTAAGGCCAATTTGGGAAAGATTTGAAGTCTGGCAAATTCCAGTCGGACAGCATGTGTTATGTGTGTGTGACTGGAAGACCAATCTTTCTCTACACAATCCCAGTCGGCATGGACCCGATTCAATCAAACATGACATTAGAATCGGTGACACCACATTCTAAATTTCCATCTTTAATATTATCGTTCCATGAAGATTGCTGCAAAACCACATTGGTGAGCTGTTACTTAGCTACTTTACTAAAGTGTCAAAACATCATGGGATGATACACTTTCTGCATGGCAAGCAAGACACTGCGTCTGTCTGTTTTCCGTGTTTAGATTTGTGTTCCCAAAAGACTACAGTCAGTTGTTATGTGTGTGTGCAGACGAGACTGGAAAATCTGCACAAATCAGTCGAAAATCGTTTTGTAATCGCTTCAGATTGAGAGAAAATTGCGTAGCGTGGCCATGGCTTAACGAAGCCAGCCAACAGATGAGAGTTGAGCACTTTTAATTCTTAAAATATTAGAGTTTAGAAAAAGGAAGAAGAGCTATTACGGTCTAGATTCTAGCGACTTTAGTCCAGTTAAACAAAACTTCAATCTGATTGGACACGCTTTTTAGTGGTCAACATCAAATGGGTCAAAGTTTAAATAGTTTGAGCACATAGCAAGGTGTATAATCCGAGCTGTCCGCTACGTCCACGGTAGCATCAGTGCTAGGTTGGGCCTCAACCATCAACTCCATAGGAAAACATCGGCAACACTGAGGCTAAAAGCTCATCATGTGTCGTGACCTTAGGACACGAGTGAATCTAGCTGTGTAGAGGAGTGGTGTGTTGGAATCACACGTGAAAAGTTGAGGACTCAATCCCCAATGCCCGTCAACCTGCAGGCATCCTTGAGCACAATGCCTGAACATTGTGTCGCATTGTATAAAACAGGCTAAACCCCAAAATATTTTTCTGGTACTATTTTTCTGGTTCTATTATAGCACATTAACTAAGAAATACAAAAGGGGTGACGAAACACATATTTTTGTTATTATAATGATAGTTTGATGCATAACATATGTTTTTTATTGAGTTAAAAATGACGCATACGTATGTATGTGCTAGTAGTTGATATGGACCAGCTCCATGTGTGACTCACTGGCTTGGCCACGGGGTCCTTGCTCAGTCTGCTGAAGATAGGTGTCTGGGGAAAATGCCTGTTCAGTACATCTGGTCCATCTGCAATCAGTTACAAACATTAGTTTTAAGAAAGAAATATGAGTTATAATTAAACAGATTCTGTACATCAGACCAATACTTTATTGTGTAGTCAATTTCCCTTATAATTTTGTAGTCCAATGGTGTAGTTGTAGTTCTGTAGTATGTAATCCCAGTCTTACCTTTCTTAAACTGGCACACATACCCTCGGAGGGCATTACACATGTCAAGACTGATGCTCCCAGGTTCAAAGGTCACACACTTGGCTTGGTGAGCCTGGACTATTTCCACGGAGAGGTTGTGGTTGGCCAGTAAACTGGGATCAAGGGTTACTGCTCCACTGCTGTTATCTGGTCATGGGTACAGAATATCTCACAGTATCAGTTTCCATGTATTGATTTCGATCTGTTTAACCTTTATTTACAAAAGGGTGGCCGACAGACCATCAGATGTTTTTCGCCTTCAATTATGACAAGTTAAGTTATGATGAAGTGGATATTGCTTGTCAAATGAAAGCTGGAAACTTTACACATTTCCAATGAATAGACATGATGGCTAGTTAACTGTACTATGATTCATATAAAACAAATGTAACAGCCAAATGGGTAACCCACACAAGAAGGCCATATTGGGATTTGAACTTGGTTAAGTTGAAGAAACATTTCTAACCACTGTGTAGCCAGCCTATATCGTAGGGCTGGGTGATATGGCAAAAAATATGATCACGATTTTTTTCCCATATTGATCGATTTTTATCACAATATATAATTGTGTTTGTGGAGTATCCTGATAATGAATGAAGCCTGAAGAAACTAGAGGTTTCATTAGTTAGACTTTAGAACATAATTTAATAAAAAAAATAGAATGACATATTGTAAACATTGAACTGTGCAAACATGCTGTGTCTGTGTCTTAACGAAACAATGCAATTTCATTTGCTTTGTAAATTATTACAAAAATGCCAATAAAACTAAAAGCTGTGACTACCTATCACAAATTCACATGTATCACACGTTTGTAGAGGTACAATCAAGACAAAAGTCAGAGTAAACAAGTGGATCACAAAGGCCCTGTACATTTAAGTATAACTGTAATTTAAAATAAAGTCATGTAGAGGACTCATAACATAATTCACCACGTGGCATTCTACACGCAGGGTTACGGTTGGGTGTGTGTGAGACTGTGCCTTTAAGAGGAGTGGTAACACTGATTGGTTTGTTGTGATCGGCTGTGCCATCTTAAAATGTTATGGTGGTTTGATGTTTCACGGATTTGGCTTACTTAATAAATGACGAAGTTCATGTCTCATGAAAAATTGTCTTACTGGAGTTATTCGGAATTTCCACAGTAAAACATTTGACCATTTAACTGTGCAAGTGCAAACATGCTTGAACAAAAGTAAACGATGTAGGACACTGCACTCGTGATATCCGTGCTTGTTTTCGATCGCCTTTAATATCATTAATTTATATCATTCTCCTCCTTTCCAGAGCTTTCTTCGCCTCTGCTGTTAGGAAACAAAGACTCGCGATAAATGGCCGTGTGCGAGCCAAACACTGCAGACTGATTGGCTGTTGTCGCGTTTATTTCTGCTGCGTGAAAGGCTGTTCTATCCATATCGAATAGAAATGTCAAGGCGTATCGATCGTAATCTAGAATTTTTTATTGCGACCTCGACTCAAGATCGTTTTATCGCCCAGCCCTACTATATCGCATAGTAATAACAGTACCTACCGTACCAACTACCGTACAGAAGTAAACTCTGTACAGAACTAAACTACAAATGGCCCATTTGTGAGGCCAGTGCCAGACTCTGGTGCGAGTTTGGTGAGATCCTCAACTCTAAAACTATGATTCCCTGCTGATCAAAAATAGTTGGTATCTGGAAAATAAATACTAGGCCAAGGTGTTTGTTGCTAAATGTAAGGACAGAGGGTTGAGGGTTGAGAGAAGTAAAGCGCACTAATCTTATCACATTATCCTTCAAATAATTTTGGTCACATTTACATTTTGTCATTTAGCAGATGTTTTTATCCATAGCCACTTCTAAAGCATTGCAATCAATGTGGGGGCAACTGCAAAAAAGATCTAAGCGCTGCATGACTGCAACTTTCCAAAAACAACCAGATAGGAAGCTGTGGGAATATGAAAACAAGTTAACGTATAAAAGCTAAACGTTTGACGAGACTGACCCCAAGCCCAGATAACCGCAACACAGAGAGGGCTCTCTCTGCTCTCCATGTTTCACTTTTTAGTGGACAAGTTTGGTTGAAGCTTGTACACTCCTCACTCCCCACTGGAGCCAGTGACGTCAGACTGGGAGAAGTCGAGTCTTTTTAGGGTGGGTTCCACGATGATGCGAGGCCTGAAATATTTACAACAACCACGCTGTAGGGCTGCCAACGCTGGCCAGATACTACTTGGCGACCGGCTACCTTATTCATGTGGTGGGGAGAGTGTGAGTCAGTGGAGGAGACAGACAGAGAGAGAGAGAGAGTCCTTATACAAGTGTTAATGTGAAGTATGTCCAAGAAGAAAAGATTGTCTGATAGGTAAAACCTTCACCCACACAATCACCCCCCTCCCCTCCACCACTATCTGAAACACCCATTTCAAATCACGTTAATTTAAAATCAAATCCAATATTTAAATCTTGATATACCAACAGTAATTAGGCCTGGGCGAAAATATTATATCCTGATATTTAATATCTCCATAACAATATTTATCCCGATATAGCATGTTTTCTGGTAATTAATAAAACTAACTAAATAAATAGTCTATATGAAATAACCACAGTCTATTATTGTATACTCCAGTGTGAATTAAATACTTAACAAATGAAAAGTATTTTCTCATTTTATTCACTTTACTCTAATTTAGCCTTTGATAATAATATATCAACCTTTCTATTCCTTGTACTGTGTACTAGGCCCTGTGATTGGTCTAGTCTAGGTGCCATGTTCTCTGTGTATTTACCGACCTTGACATGGGTTCTCTCCCCACATCCTTGTGAGGGTTGGGTCCATCTCCAGCATCACTTCTGCCCACCTGAACATCAGCCCTTTGGGGATGGGCGAGCACTGCTTCTCCATGGTGGATATCTCACTGCCATTCAGCACTCGCTCCCAGATGTGCAGCTGCGTGATATTCCCAGAGAAGGACTCATCCTCTTTGAACAAGGCGCCCGAGGTGTCCTGGTCCTGCCCGATAAGAAAAACCCCATCGGCACCAATCGCATTGTTGCTGTGCAGGCCGTCACCCATGCCCACCTGGAGGCCATCTGCAAACATCGCCCAACGGCCGCCATTTTGGCTCCAAGAGACACAGAGCGAGTGCCAGGAGCCATCATGGCTGAAGGCGTCGTGGTAGGATCCATGGGTTCCGTGGACCAGCAGGGCCAGCTGCACGGGCCGGCCCTGTTTCAGCATCGCCCGAATCTGCAGCTCGTTAACGTACGACTGGATGGAATAAGAGAAGACGGTGGAAACACCCGAGCAACCGAGGGGGAAGCACAGATGTACGCACACGGTCACCGAGCCCATGGATGGGAATTGGTGGAGGAGCCGTGTGTTCTTTCTGTTTGATCGCTGGCCAAACACCAGGATCAGGGTCTCTGAGGGATCTGGCGGGGGGTGGGTAATTGTACATTGTTCACAATCACATATTGTTATGGCTTTTGTTTGAAATCCAGTACGTTGTCCACAAATTAGACATTAAACAACACCTATTTTCCCACCAGGTGTGATTTTGCCAAGCATTTGTACATCTACCCTCTCGGGACATCACTCATGGGAGTGTCCACCCCATGTGTGATGTCACTAGAGAGTAGTTCATTAACATCATACCTGGTGGGAAAATAGGGGATCTTTAAAACAGCATCACTTTAATATGAATACCCTGAGAAAGAATCCCGAATGAGACATGCTCAGTGTTGTTAGTAACTTACCCTTGAGTCTTTGAGAGAAGAATTAAATGCAAGGCCACACTGCCACGTCCATAATGTACTGTATTTAGCTTGGGTCTTCACAAAAAAAGTAAGGGTAAGTTGACTGAACTCACCTTTGTCATGATGTGTCATGACGGGTCTGTCTATCCATACGGGCTGGGAGATGTTGCGAGACTTGAGGAAGGTGGTGAGTACTTTGATCTCCACTGCATCACTAGCCGTGGCCAAGGCCCCCTGACGGTGGTTACACATATGCCCAGCACGGTGCCACGTTAGTCTATCCGGCACATACACGTAGTAGGACTCCTCAGTCGTCACAACTGTGCTGGTGTGAAGTGTGGAGGCTGGTCCCAAAACAAGAATAAGCATGGATAGATAAGTAAAGTGAGTTCCTGCGATGAAGGAACATATACTTTGTGAATGGTTTTAAAACCCCAGAGGGCAGCTTATTAGGATAGTGTTGTGTAAGATAGGCAAAAAGGCATAACTTGTGTTGTACTCTACTATAGAGAATTGTCACTAATATATTGATTGGGCCTTTGAGTGTTCTCAGACTCACCTGTAAATCACTTGGTATAAAAGTATCTGTAATGTAAGCTTACCTGGGAAGCAAACACACTTGGGTCTAACCTATGTCTTCAGCTATATTACATTTACATTTATATTTACGTTGACGCTTTTATCCAAAGCGACTTACAAAGAGTAAATTTGTTGAAAGAGACAGCAATATATTGCTGTGGTACATAAAGATAAGAATAGAGCAGGTTTCAAGCATTCATAATTGCAAGGTTAGAACAAGCTAGGTTGCCTGCATAATAGCTGGGATAAGAGCAGAAGTGCCATTCTGGGTGCATTACCAATATCTAAGAACATAGGTCCCTACAATATTCTAAACAATGCAAAGTACTATTAGTAATGCCAAGACGTACAAACAGGCAAGTTAGTGCTAGGGTTCGGAGAGGGAAGGTGGGGGGGGGGGGGATTATGCAGAGTCCAGGTGAACTCTGAACAGGTGGGTCTTGCAGAAGCTGATGAGCGACTCTGCCATCCTGACGTCAGCGGGGAGCTCATTCCACCACTGCTGTGCCAGAACAGAGAAGAGTGTGGACTTGGCAGAGATGTTTGCCTGTTCTTAATGAAGGTGGTACCAGTCGTCTGGCCAAAGTTGTTGAGCGGAGCGCTCGAGCTGGGGCGTGGGATCTGACTAATGTTTGGAGGTAGGTAGGAGCAGTTCCGCTGACAAACTTGTAGGCCAGTACCCATGTCTGGAATCTAATGCGAGCGATTTCCAGGAGCCAGTGGAGCTCCCGGTATTTTGGTAAGTTAAACACCAGGCGCGCTGCTGTGTTCTGGATGCATTGTAAGGGTTTGATTGCGGAGGCAGGGACTCCAGCCAGGAGAGAGTTGCAGGAGTCCAGGCGAGTGATGACGAGCACTTAGACCAAGATCTGTGCTGCTCCACATGTGAGGAAGGGCCAGATCCTGCGGATGTTGTAGAGATCAATTCTACAAGATTGGGCCACAGAGGAGATGTTGGCATTGCAGCACACCTGGTCGTCCACTAACACGGCAGATCGGCAAGGTTCCTTGCAGTCAGTGAAGGGGAGACTTTGATGTCCTCAATGGTGACAAGCAGGTGCATCTGATTGCAGTCTTTCCCTGGCATGAAGAGAAGCTCAGTCTTGTCTAGGTTAAGCTTCAGGTGATTGACAGTCCTCCATTTGCTGATGTCAGGCATTTAGAGATGCCTGTTGCGATTTGGGTGTCAGAGGGGGGGAAGGAAAGGAACAGTTGGGTGTCGTATGCATAACAGTGATAGGACAAGTCGTGGGATGTAATTACAGAGCCTAGAGATCTCGTGTATAAGGAGAACAGAAGGGGTTCTAGTTCTGAGCCTTGGGGGACTCCGGTGTCAAGGATGCAGGGTTTCCATGTGACCTGATAGGTGCGATCTGTCAGGTAGGAAGTAAACCAGGATAATGCAGATCCAACAATGCCAAGCTCTGCCAGAGTGGAGATGAGGATCTGGTGGTTCACTGTGTTGAACGTGGCAGACAAGTCAAGAAGGATGATGAGTGGGACGAGCCTCTGGCGACACTGAGGGACTCAGTTACCTCGGGCAGGGCTGTCTCCATGGAGTGTGCAGCCTTGAAGCCTGACTGATGAGGGTCTAAAAGGTTGTTTTGAGAGATATAGGAGGATAGTTGGGTAGAGACAGCACGTTCTAGAGTTTGGCCATGGTTAAACTCTAACAATATCTAAAATGTGATTACATGATTTGGGGTAAGTATCCACATGGTGCAATATGGCATCTATTAGCAGGATTGAATAAAAAAAATTTTTTTTAAAGGTGGTAGGCCTATATGCAACAATTACACTGAGCGTTTAAAATGGGTACTGCAGTCAAAGTTCACAACATTGAAGAGCAATGCCTCAGTTGGGATTGATCTATTTTACCTGTTCAAAAGAAAGTGAGGCAACTCTCTGCATCTCATCTCTCTGCATATAGAACCCCTTTTGGTCTTGAAGGTGGACAAGGCTTTTTATGTCAGGTAGAATCTAATAGGCCTACTATTTCATTTTACCCATTCAGTTAGCTTGCTTTAATGGCTGCAGCATGCTGTGTTTGTGTGGTCATTTGTTTTGTTTCATTTCTGGCAACAGATCTTCCAGCCTGACATTCAGGAGGAGAACATGCTGGCTGTAGCATTGTCGTCAGTCCACTAAGCACGTTGATGTTACATTGATATACATCTAATGATACATCATGGTCATTTAATGATGAAGTACATATTGCAACTTTAACCTGCTGACCACCGTGTCAACTCACAACTCAAATGGAAGCATCAAAAATATTTGAGAGATGACTTACCTGAGGCATGACCATGAAACCAACCCTGGAAAATATAATATAGACACCAGCTTGATATGGATGAACATTGTACATGATAAACATGTGTTATCTATCTATCTATCTATCTATGTATCCCAAGTAATATTAATGTTATGATCATGACAGCCGTAGTCATTGATAAGCAAAATAGATTTTATGTCATACCGTTTCGTACACATAACTAAATGAAACAATAACAACATTAAACAATCACCGTGTTAACTAGACATTGTATTTGTCCTGTCGTTAGCTATTTGAAAAGCGTGTGACTCAAACGAACAAGGATGTATCACGTGGTGTGATGGATACTTACCAGTAAATTCGAGATCAATATCCAGTGCATCCTAATCAATAAAAAAAAGTACACATTTTATTGAGGCATGGCCACAGTACAACGCTTGCGTCAGTAATTTGGTGTACAAAAAGATTTACGTAAAATATATATATATATATATATATATACACACGTTGTTTTAACGGCGTTAACAGCCTGCCTACCTGAGAAGTCTCGTGGACGCAGTGAAGTTTTCCCGCGTGTCGCGCTCGAGCCAGTTTATGACATGTCCTCCGCCGCGTCGAAGAACCACGCGCACACAACTCACTAAAACAAGCACCCAATTAACAACACGAATAACATCGAATTAACATCCAACACGAATACACGAAAAGGAAAACAAGGAATATAACATGTCGAGTGGATGCGGAGGAGGAGGAGGAGGAGGAGGCAGCCAGAGGAGGAGGCGCACAGGGCGGCCAGGGGCCAAGTGAGGGGCCGCTACTAGTGGTGCTGCTGGGGAACATGTTACACACAGTCCCGTGGCTAATTGCTCGTTACTTTGAGGTACTGTGGTCATAGAAAGTCATACTAATGATTGTTGTTGATTGTTAGTCAGACCCCTACCCTATTATTAATAGTACAGTTAGCATTGTTTAGCATATTGTATGTTCTTAGATGTTTGTAATGCACTCAGAATGGCACCTCTGCTCTTATCCCAGCTATTATGCAGGCAACCTAGCAATTATGAAACTCGTTCTATTAACCTCGCAACTATGAATGCTGGAACCCTGCTCTCTTCTTATCTTTATGTACCACAACGATGTATTGATGTCTCCTTCAACAAATGTACTCTTTGTAAGTCGCTTTGGATAAAAGCGTCTAAATGTAAATGATTGATATTGGTTGGTTGATAATAATCAGTGCATAAAAAGAAGTGCATAACTGAAGTGTAAAATAACACGATCAATCAATAATGACACATTTTGGGGGTTAGCCATGACAATTTACTTTTCAAATGGTTACAATCTTCAAAATACATACAACGTTGATATCAAAGAGTACAAAGAGGAAGAAAAGCCATGTTGTGCAAAGAAATTCAAAAATCTGACCAATCCTGAGTGCAAATTGGGATATTCAGTACAAGTTAGCGAATACAAGTTTCCATTTACCAAGATTATTTTTTATAAGATATTTACCTTCATAACAACAAAACTACTATGACTCAATCGACCATGAACAATCCTATTGATTGATCTTTCCTTAAATAGAGCGTGTAAAATGAAAGGATGCATGCCTACACCGGAGCCTTATAGATAGACCTTATAGAAGGAACCATAGAGCATAGAACATCAGCATAGAAGAATCATCTGGCACTCAGCAGTAGTGTTGAAGTGTTTCAAATGTCTATTCATGGTTCAATGGTACCTTGTTTCTGTCAATTTGTTTCTGTCAATATTCAATGGAGACAGACTAGTTAACAAAAACAACACACATGTATACAACCCTGAGAGGGGCGGAGTCAAGCTCTATACCACACCTATCAAAATCACACCCAGTGAGGATTTCGATCGGCGGAGACACCCGAGGCGAAGGAGTACAGTGCGTTGGCATTCGCGTTACTCCTGCAGGCGTCGGGAGCTCGGCCTCCATCTTTGGACACATTAGAGTCGTCGTTGTCGGTGGTGCTGTTGTTGTTGGAGCCAGCAGACTGCCTGCCTTCCGCCCCCTGCTGGACGGGGGTGGAGATGGAGATGGTGGTCAGGGAGCGTATGGCGACGTGGAGCTCTTCCCGTGCGGCCGTGACCCTCTGCGGGCAGGCCAGGTGGGGGTCGACGGAGGCCGCCGCCTCAGCGTGACCGCTAATGAGGTGATCCACGGCCCGGGCGAAGGAGCTGATGGCCACGCTGCTGGTGGCCAGGTCCGACTCGCGGCCTTTACCTGGGGGTCAAGGAAATGGGTGCAGTTATTTACTACTGATTTATTTGTTTATCCAATGCACCTAACAGTGAATTCAGACACAGGTCGACAAGGGGTAGGAAAAGGTTGGGTGTCTTACTCAAAGATGCCTACAGGTTAGGCTGAGAAAGTTACGTTCACCTGGGAGTGGAATACTGCTTTTCAAATGAGGCCTGATAGTGTAGTGCGTGGGGCACTACACTATCAGGCCTCATTTGAAAAGCATAGCTGGTCTTAAAATGAATGCTTTCTCCTGTTCTTTTTTGTGACACAAACATTTACGTCATAGCTGCAATACAGCACATCTAAGATGAAATACCATTTAATCTTACTGCTTGATACCTTTTTGTAAATATTGTTCAGGAAATGTGTGCGAATGATCCAATAGCCTCCTGAAAAGACAGCTTCTGTCTCTATACTCCCCTGTATCGGCAGATGATTTGACCTCGCAGTGCGTCGGCCAGGCAGTGTGTGTGTATCGGCAGATGATTTGACCTCGTAGGGAGTCGGCGAGACAGTGTGTGTATCTGCAGATGATTTGACCTCGCAGGGCGTCGGCCAGACGGTGCGTGTATCTGCAGATGATTTGACCTCGCAGGGCGTCGGCCAGACGGTGTGTGTATCTGCAGATGATTTGACCTCGCAGGGCGTCGGCCAGACGGTGCGTGTATCTGCAGATGATTTGACCTCGCAGGGCGTCGGCCAGACGGTGCGTGTATCTGCAGATGATTTGACCTCGCAGGGCGTCGGCCAGACGGTGCGTGTATCTGCAGATGATTTGACCTCGCAGGGCGTCGGCCAGACGGTGCGTGTATCTGCAGATGATTTGACCTCGCAGGGCGTCGGCCAGACGGTGCGTGTATCTGCAGATGATTTGACCTCGCAGGGCGTCGGCCAGACGGTGCGTACTCTGTATCTGCAAAATGTATAAAAATAAATAAATAAATAACCCAAAAAACATATACATGAGAACAGAGCTATGCACAACATGACAGCATGCATGGTGAACCGGTCGTCTGCAAGGCATTGTGTTGTGCAGAGGTGAGATTACCTGAGTGTAGGGGTTACCTCCGCTCCGTTGGGGAACACTCCAGCCACAGTAAACACAGGGGGCTGGATGAGTTGACGCAAGGTCTAAACGGGAACAGGAAACAATGTGGGTGTGAGAAACATTTATGTAGTTCACAATGTAGTTCTCCCCAAATGCCGCTAAATAAACACATCATAGTCTTAATATTATTATTTTTTGCTGGAGTACGTACAAGATCTCCTCTCTTTCATGACTGCAGGGCCCAGCTTCAGCTTCCTCCCTCTGAAACTGAGTTGTTGCTATAGTGGGAAGTTTACAAAAAGGGATGGATGGGCACATCCAAAAAAGAAAAAATATAACAGTACTTGCCATATAGAATAATCCCCCTTACCTCAACAATTGTCTGTATGTCTACGTCTTCCCTGAAGTAGACAAAGCCATACCTTAAAAAACAAAAACCTAAAATCACTTCAGATAAATTATATATATAAACTAATGCAAGAGATTAAACTCAAATGGCATGTGATACATAACACCGAAACTAAAAAAGCTTAAATTGTATCATCTAGTTGTATGTGGTCTTTCCTTGATGCAAGATATTGCTGCTTATCGCTATACTTGCAACCAATCTAATGCTCAGTTCTAATCAACTGTCCGACTTGCCTATGATGTGAGTTTTTCTTAAATATGGCCTGGTGTAAACAAGTATAAGGTCTTGTGGATCTCTCTCCACCTTTATGAAATACGTTTTATCGACTCTCGTCTACCAAATGCGTGATGTCGATAGGGACCAGACCCGATGTGCTGAATGCTGTTAATGCTATGCATCATGTCGACATTGTGAGTCTATTTGAAAAACTACGCAGGGCCAAACAATACAGGATTATAAGCCAAATCAAGGACCACCAAACTGGTTCGGTAAGATCAAGGCAGCGAAAAGAAGGCGCGACAAAAGATGAATGTCGTTGGTCAAGCCAATTTGGATTTTGACTATTCTCCTGCAAATGCCGTAATGCCTCTGTCCTCGAAAAGCACAAAGTAAAACGCCCCATCACTATAGTAAACGATAAGTTTTAGCCGAGCGCACCCTGACCCGTACCTAGGCAGAACTATCGTGGCGATGCAATACGCGCATTGCCAAATGATCTCCGCAGCTTGTGACATGTCTGTGATCCTCTGTCGTCGCTGACGTGTTGCGTGCAACCCTCTAATCCTTAGTTTTCCCTCTTAAGTCGCGGATCTCTCTCCTGGGTTTGGTGGTAGCGTCTTCATATCTCGACAACCTGTGCGCAAGAGTTAGAGAGAGATAATGTTCAGCCCAAATTCGAAGTGTGTTGCACCAAATAGCGCCTATCGCGTGTCAGATTCCTGCGATTACCTTAGACGGTTTGTAGTGCCTCGACTACATAGACTCACATGTATATATAATGTGGACACCGCGTGAGCTGCTGTTCCTAGAATCAAATTCATTGGAAAGGACTCTCTGATATGTAATCGCGCACACTTCAAGAGAGTTTTTAGCGGGCTGATCGCCTTATTGCGCTCTTAAGACTTATATTGTGTTAAGATAGCCTTTTGCTATGGGAGGTGAGAAATCATATGTTAACAATCCGCCCAACGGGCGTGGCGTTCTATCTGGGGGGCACAAATACCGGTGTTTCCGCCCAGTGGACAAGCATCCCGAGCGTTACGCTCCCAGCACAGGGCGTGCTGCTCAAACGCATTTTGCAGCCACGTCACACAAAACCAAGACCCATATGTCAACGCGACGGGCTACACGATCGCACCACCAAAAGTTTCCTTAAAGCGCTATTGTTGACTCTGTATGTATCTTGTGCTGGTGCACCTCTACTTGCTTCCCTACCGTTTTGGAGTTGGGGGTTATTGCATTCGAGAGTAGTTCACAATTCATTTTCACAATAGGCGCTTGTGTGTTTCTAAGCGGTTAAACAGTAAAAAGGTGATGGGTCTTCACAACTTTCATGGAAACGTTTATCCGACCTTACCAATGCTTGTGTGGGCATGAGTACATCATAAGACAGTGGGGCAACATCGGTTTAGGCATCAAACACCAAGCGTTTAGTCGCGAGAGGCATGGATGTCCAAACTGCACTTATCTCGCGCTCAAACGCATTTTGCAGCCACGCACACAATAACCTCATAAGACGCTATTGCCCAATGATCCCTCTGTATGTATCTTGTGCTGGTGCACCTCTACTTGCTTCCCTACCGTTTTGGAGTTGGGGGGTTATTGCATTCGAGAGTAGTTCACAATTCATTTTCACAATAGGCGCTTGTGTGTTTCTAAGCGGTTAAACAGTAAAAGGTGATGGGTCTTCACAACTTTCATGGAAACGTTTATCCGACCTTACCAATGCTTGTGTGGGCATGAGTACATCATAAGACAGTGGGGCAACATCGGTTTAGGCATCAAACACCAAGCGTTTAGTCGCGAGAGGCATGGATGTCCAAACTGCACTTATCTCGCGCTCAAACGCATTTTGCAGCCACGCACACAATAACCTCATAAGACGCTATTGCCCAATGATCCCTCTGTATGTATCTTGTGCTGGTGCACCTCTACTTGCTTCCCTACCGTTTTGGAGTTGGGGGGTTATTGCATTCGAGAGTAGTTCACAATTCATTTTCACAATAGGCGCTTGTGTGTTTCTAAGCGGTTAAACAGTAAAAGGTGATGGGTCTTCAACAACTTTCATGGAAACGTTTATCCGACCTTACCAATGCTTGTGTGGGCATGAGTAACATCATCCAAAGACAGTGGGGCACATTCGGTTTAGGCATCAACACCCAGCGTTTGAGCCGAGATAAGTGCAGTTTTGGACATCCTGCGCTCTCGCGGCTAAACGCTTTGTTGGATGCCTAACCGACGCCCCTGTCTAATGATGTCCATGGACACATCATGGCAGAATCGTCCATCGGAAAATCCTTGAGAACAATCAACCTTTTACTGTTTAACCGTTTGTTTACGCTTGCCATCGCGCCTTTGGGAAAATGAATTGTGAACCCGAAACCCACGGTGACACCCGGGAAACCGGTTTTTGTCGGGGCCCTACCGTTTACTTCAGCGGGATGCCCAAATCAATCCAGAGTACGAAAAACCCCCAACGCCAGGTCACACAACGCAACCTCTTAGAAGCTCTCGAAAAGCCCAACTGCCTCGGAGGGGATACCAAATGCCTTCCCTCCCCAGCAGACACGCTATTCTAAACAAATTTCGCAATAACCTTTGACGGGTATCTGAGACTAACATTCACGCCCTGCGAAGGGGTCAAATTCCATCCTCAGTAATATTGATCGCGCGACGACGCGTGATTAATAACTAAGCGCGCAAACGCAACAGCCCTGACCCAGCACAAGGATAACCAAAAAACATATTTCTTACTATGGGGAACAAACAACCCAATACACAGACACGTACTAATTCTCTCCCCACCATTGGTACGTCGCGTCTCATGATCCCATTGTGTATTGTTTCCAAATCATCTTACATTTGCGCGCCGTAAATTTAATTGCGCGAGCCCGTCATTAGGCCCCGATCCGGGCGCACCCTCCGCCAACCAACCCCCCCCCACCCCCACCCCGCCCACGCAGCCCGAAGTCAAAAAAACGTTATCAATCTTGGCCCAAGATACCGCCAGCCCGCGTCATCGGCCGCGCGACAAGCCCTGCAAAAAGAGAAGGACTCTGCGGTCAAAATCATCATCTCTGCCCAAGACTACCACACCAGCGCGGTTCCTCGAGTGCCTCCTGGTACTTGCTTAACCCTGCTACATCTTTTAAAAAAACCGGATTTGCACGGCTTGATGTGTACTTTATTGATCATCGTGTTGCTATTATACGTTCGTCTCAATCCCACGTGCTGGCCGACGCCCTGCCTAGGGGTCAATTTATGCATTTCGTCGATAATAACATACATCTGAGCTTCAAAAGCACCCGTGCAAACTTTGGCCCGACGGCCATGCGAAGGAATCAAAAATCATCTTGACAGAGTATCTTACACGCACCGGTTTCTGGTGCCGATCGCCTCTTGGTTGTGAGGCAGCAGGGAATAGTCTTCAGGGATTTACGTTTCAGATATACGTCCGGACACGTACTACACTGGCCTGGTTTTGAAGCTGACCCTCCTGTGAGGTTTCGAGCTACATTCCTGGGCGCGACGCGTCTATATACAACGCCACGACTATCTTGCCACTTGTTTGCACGGAAGGACGCACTCGCCTTTATACGGTGCGGTCCACCGATTCTAATCTAGAACAAACCAAATACAGAGAGAAAGATTCAAGCGCAGAGAATCAGAAGCAGTCTATAATTCAAGGAAACGAGTACAAATAATTGCATGAGTCAATTCCGCACACAATTCTTCACCCTCCTGACACCAATATTTTACCAACCTATAACACCATATTTAGAAATTGATCTAAGCCCCAGCAAGTAATATGGTTATTTTCATACAATTACAGAATGTTTGAGCCATGGATAATTGCAAATCCCTAAGATTGCGACCCATAAATGTAAGTAGATCCCACAAAACAAACAAAGCAGGCCAAGAAGCAAGGAGCAGAGGGGGACACAGACGGCGAACAGGGGTGGGGGATCATTTTTTCTTTCAAAGCAAGGCACCAGGGGACTAGGAATCTTTATTTTGGACCCGGTGCTACGCCTTATCGTCGTCAAATGATGATCCACGTCTTCCGAATAGTTCAGGATTTACTCAGCCCTTGCGCCTGTTATTGCCTTAGCCGTAGCGCACATACTTTTCAGTGCTCGACGTGTATTGGTGGGAAAAAAAAGCGGAAAGTCTCCCTACATCAACCAGAAGGGAATGAAAAATGCCCCCCTTTAAATACCCTTTGATTCCCACCGTTCATTAGTGGAACTGGTATATAACTTGGGCTCCTAGCGAACGAGAAAAAAGGGGCACGCGGCTCTCAGTACACACTCTTTATAATAGCATTCTAATCCTTTGAGATGTAGGCACGGTGGCACTAGTAGCGGTATCACCCAAACCAAATTTTCATTTCTTCTTTTTTGTAGCGCCCTTTATCCCCTTTGATTCTGAGCTTGGGGTGGGTCTAGTTCTTGGGGTCATTGGTCGAAACTGATACTTTATGTGAATGGGCGGCAATTTATTGTCCGAAATACGCAAAACAAATAGGGGGATGGGCACTCTGAGGATAATACCGTGCAACTGGGCGAGACACCGCGTCTCATTATCCGCTGCAGCTACTACCCGGGTGAAGATAACCCGCTCCGTGGCTCTGCTCCAGATGCAATGTCCTTGGTAATAGAATGTCTCTGTCGTGCGCTGGCAGTGATTACGGATAGTTGCTATCCACTGCGGGTGCCGGTCTGTATGGTTCTGGTGACTTTTGCCTATGCATAATGCTCTCGCACACTCCCATGGGGTGTCTTGTAGGATGTGCCCTGCGTGTTAGGGGACACGAGGAATCCGTTGGAGTCTACATCATTCAACAGATAGCGATCGTAGCCTTGTTCCTTAGTCTCTCTTCAGCGGAAGATACACAATCTACCCCGCCTTGAAACTATTTAGCATTTTTGCAAATCGCGGGCCCGATGTGGCCCGCGTGCCGGATGTGGCCCGCGTGCCGTACAATGACCAGGTCTGAATTAGAACAACCATTGATGCAGTGTGGGAAATCTCCAGGGCCTGATGGGTACCGGTAGAATTTTTCAAGAAATTCTTGAGCCTATTGGTCCCTTTGTTATTAGAGATGTTTGAAGACTCACTGCAAAGAGGTGCATAAACCACCTACTCTCTCACAGGCTTCCATCTCTCCTCTTCTTAAGAAGGATAAAGACCATAAAGGCCATTTAAGAGCCATCCTAACGTTATAATCATCGATGCGTGCTTCCTTGGCGGGCGGCGCGCAGGAAAGGATCTGGCCAGACGGTGCGTGTATCTGCAGATGATTTGACCTCGCAGGGCGTCGGCCAGACGGTGCGTGTATCTGCAGATGATTTGACCTCGCAGGGCGTCGGCCAGACGGTGCGTGTATCTGCAGATGATTTGACCTCGCAGGGCGTCGGCCAGACTGTGTGTATCTGCAGATGATTTGACCTCGCAGGGCGTCGGCCAGACGGTGCGTGTATCTGCAGATGATTTGACCTCGCAGGGCGTCGGCCAGACGGTGCGTGTATCTGCAGATGATTTGACCTCGCAGGGCGTCGGCCAGACGGTGCGTGTATCTGGCACGCATGATTTGAACCTCACAGGGCGTTCGGCCAGACGGTGTGTGTATCTGCAGATGATTTGACCTCACAGGGCGTCGGCCAGACGGTGTGTGTATCTGCAGATGATTTGACCTCGCAGGGCGTCGGCCAGACGGTGCGTGTATCTGCAGATGATTTGACCTCGCAGGCGTCGGCCAGACGGTGCGTGTATCTGCAGATGATTTGACTCGCAGGGCGTCGGCCAGACGGTGCGTGTATCTGCAGATGATTTGACCTCGCAGGGCGTCGGCCAGACGGTGCGTGTATCTGCAGATGATTTGACCTCGCAGGCGTCGGCCAGACGGTGCGTGTATCTGCAGATGATTTGACCTCGCAGCGGCCGCGGTGCGTGTATCTGCAGATGATTGACCTCGCAGGGCTGCCAGACGGTGCGTGTATTGCAGATGATTTACTCGCAGGGCGTCGGCCAGACGGTGCGTGTATCTGCAGATGATTTGACCTCGCAGGGCGTCGGCCAGACGGTGCGTGTATCTGCAGATGATTTGACCTCGCAGGCGTCGGCCAGACGGTGCGTGTATCTGCAGATATTTGACCTCGCAGGGCGTACGGCCAGACGGTGCGTGTATCTGCAGATGATTTGACCTCGCAGGGCGTCGGCCAGACGTGCGTGTATCTGCAGATGATTTTGACCTCGCAGGGGTCGCAGACGGTGCGTGTATCTGCAGATGATTTGACCTCGCAGGGCGTCGGCCAGACGGTGCGTGTATCTGCAGATGATTTGACCTCGCAGGGCGTCGGCCAGACGGTGCGTGTATCTGCAGATGATTTGACCTCGCAGGGCGTCGGCCAGACGTGCGTTGTATCCTGCAGGATGATCTTGACCTGCAGGGCGTCGGCCTGTACGGTGCGTGTATCTGCAAATGATTTGACCTCGCAGGAGCGTCGGCCGACGGTGCGTGTAATCTGCAGATGATTTACCATCAGCCATGGGCGTCGGCCAGGCCAAGGCGTTGCAGCTCTCCGATGGTCTTGTTGAGCTGGAACAGCTTGGCGGCCACGGTCCTCAGCTTCTGGAGATGAGACGCCTGGGCCTCCTCTTCATCGATTCTGTCAGGGCTGATCTCGCTCTCCTGCACACACACACGCACACACAGTTATTTACCCATCTGAAAAACATCTGCATTCTTACTCAGTGATATTGTTCCATTCATTCTCTACTAGGTGGAGTCCACAAACCAAAACACTTCTACTATCCTTCACGCAAACTCACCCCTTCTGGAAAGGCAGGGAGTGAGATAGCCTTCTTAGAGAAGCCCTTGAAATGATGTTATTATTATTATTATTATTATTTCTCAGAAGGCTGACAAGCTCTCGTCTTCAACTTTGAGGCTATGCGGTGAGGTTTTAGGCCTACATAAATCCATACGCATTGTGCTGTAACTGATGTCAGTCAGGAAAAAAAACAGACTGTCTGGTGATGAGAACTGCTTTCCAATGACAGCGCAAATAGCTTCCACGTGGGCGTGGAAGCTATTTGTTTGGCCAGAAAATATTTGTTGGCTACCAAGAGGCTTCCTCGACAGTTGTTATAGTCGTCAATAATTCAGTATAAACACTGCCTTTTGTTGAACAATGTATGGCATTGTGGACAGAGAAATCCACCCTTTCTTCCCTCCAATACAGAACAAACTGAAAAAAAGCTGCTAATTTGTGTGGCTAAGATAAGGGCTAACAAGCAACGGTGAGTGATGCGATTCCATTCAACTCCATTCGTTTCCATAACGATCGCCCGGGGACGGACGGAGGGCAGATAAGCTCCCATGGTGCTTTGGGGTTTTTATAGAAGCAATAAAAGGGCAGTTGAGCGACATCTTTAACGGCGGCGGTTACGGCAGCAGGCTTTTAATCCGTGACACGTGAAGACCTCTTTTCTCGCCTTTTTTTTTTTTTCTTCCGTCCAAGGAGCATCTGCTCGGCAACTGGAACAGGGTTTTCAGGTCACTGGAGGGGGAACCCCGCTCCCGGGAGCTGCCAAGTACAAACTCAGAGTTCTTTTAAGCGCCAGCCAGGGCTTCAGCTCCATTACATTACAGCAAATTTGGGCTCAAGTATGTTCCTCGGTGGGTGCCGTCTTCCCGTTCCCAACGTACAAATTGGCTCGCCGATATAAACATTTCAGCCCTGGCTACCCCGAGCCTCAGCGCAAGACGACACTCATTTCAGACCTTGGTTGTGCAAGACTGGATTTTTCTCTCATGAATGTGGTTGCCGTCTGAAGCCTGTCTTTATGTCTTATAATCATTTTTGTTTTCAACCACAAATATCCCAGAGAGTGCACGTATCAAAGGTCGAAGGAGTCCAAAGGGGTTTAAGGCCGGGGTAGAAATTGTAGTATTAGGTGTCGTGTTTTCGTTGTCAAAGCTGTTTGGAATAAGAAACATTCATTAGCTGTGTGGTTCTGGCAAAGCAGGCATAAGGGCACGCAATGTAATTATCCCAAGCAAAACAATAAGGCAGACTTTGGGGCAGGACAGTCTAGCAGTTGGGGTGTTTTGTTCCAGCTGAAAGGTTCAAAACCCCAATGCAGTCTACCTGTAGATAGACTAAGCCTAACCTGTCGACGGACTAACCTGAGCAACCTCTACCTAAAGCCCCCTCTCAACTATGTGACAAACAGCCCCATAATGAGTCGCACGACTTAGTTGCAGGAGGGGGTACTAGGGGCTTTTGTCTTGTGTGGATGGTCTTAAGACTTGTGATTTCACCACCCCCTGTGGAGTTGGAAGGTCACATAGTGGAGAACAGCCTTAACCTGCTCATGAATGACATGCATCTAAAACATTACAAAATGGAATCTCTAAAAATCAAGACTAACCATGAAATATTCTCGATACAGGTCTGTCTGCCATTGGTTTTCATCTTTAGGTTAGCGAGATGCTAACCACTTGTTTCAGATTGTTGTAGCTTACCGTCATGTGACTGTGGATGTAGGCCTGGAGAGAACAGGCCAGGTCTACCGCCTTGGACTTTAGACTCTGCAGGGCCTGGAAGCACATGAAAATTGTTTTTTTAGTAGCTCTAATCATTCCTAACATATGCAGAATGTGTGGGGGCCGTTTAGACGTGATTTATAGGTAGTATACAAAAATGTATTTTATTTTTTTATCTGCTACTCAGCCACAATAAAGGCGAAAGAAAAAGAAATGTTAACGTCTTCATTAAGAAGTATAAGGGTTTTAATAATGCATTTAAGAAAACCCTCTCACTACTTGCTTTGTGATAATACTAATAATATAATGCCCTTACGTTTGACTTATCCAAATGACCATACAACACACCCCTTACATTATTGTGTTTCTATCAAATCGCCTCATAACAAAGTGAATAAATAAATTAGTAAAGAGAAGACGATACATGTCTTATTAATTGCGTGTTGATGTGTCATCTTACGGGGGTCCTGGGATAGGCCAGCTGTGCGTCTCTGAGCATTTCCTTCGTGATGCGAAGCCCCGCCTCCAACAGGGACCCTACTCCCTTATTGGTTCCTTCCAACAGACACATGGACGTGGAAGACTGTAATGTAATGCAGAAGTAATTTGGGGATTATTAACCACATTTCCATGGCACTTTGCTGAACCGTTAGAACTGTGAGGAAAAATACCAAATGTAATGATATTTTAATAATCCCCTTTGGGGAAATTATGTTGTAATTTACTCCAAGCATAAGACATATGGCACACGCCTCCCTATGCCATGGTCTTACATTTAGGCCGATACAAATGAACCACATTAAGGCGTCTCGTAACTCTAGTAACAAACCAGACAAATAACACAAGACAAATAAGATTTTATTTAACTGAGAACTAATTTGTAATTTTGACTAGATTTCAAGTACAAAATGAGTATACTGTACAACTACTAGCAGCCTAAACGTATAACTTGTTCAGTGCAATGTGAGCAAAAGGCAAGTTCAAACACAAACACAAACACACACACAAAGCTTGTTTGCCTTACAGTCAGAGAGAGGAAAAACCACAATCGGCACGGGATTCACATGTGCGCACGGTTAATCACATCAAGCAAGGGTTGACGGTTGGTCCTGGCAAATTATCGAGCTGACTCTCATTCTAAGATCCACATAGATAACACCCCCCTCCCCCCACCTCCCGCATCGTAGAATCAGAGGGCATGATTAGTAGCCCTAGCACCCCCCGGAGCACCACAAACTCTCTCCGTGTGTGCGTCTGAGTGTGAGTGCGCGCATGTGTTACCTTGCCGATGGCTCGGGCGCTGGGCTCGGCGGTGGCGGCGGTGCAGAGCGGCACGCCCGTCAACACCGCCAGGTGAGCCACGTTCCTCACCGCCGCGTCCAGACACTGAGAGCTCTTCCTCTGGGCCTCCGTCACCATCGACGTGATCTCCGAATCACAGCCCTGGGGGGTGGGTGAAATAATTAATAAATAATGGAATCACAGAATTCAATTTTTGCTTTATTTTCTTCTTTACATGATTTACACAAACATAAGAAAAAAAAACCTGGTTGAAATTAAATCAAATTAAATTAAAACGGATCAATACGGGCAAAGCAACAAAAAGTGGTTGCCATCGATTGTAGGGGGCTGGTAAATAAATTAAAACGGGGAGGAGACAAGTCCAGAAGCAGGGAGGGAAGGAGGGAGGGAGAGGAGCTAAGAAAAACAGTTGTGGTGTTTAGGCGGGCCGGTAAGGAATTTCTGATTCACGCTTCCATATATTCATGTTGTGTTCACCACTCAAGGTTGAGAATTCCCCCCACTTTTCCATTTCCATACGCACGGCTCAAACAGCTCACAGCAAAGACCCATCAATCAATGCTCTGCATTTTGATTAGCCGTCCACGCGTCAAACGCAAACAAAATTGATAATCACTTTTTCTTTTTTTTCACTCCACATATTGCACCATGAAGCAATTATTTTTGTGAGGAGGGCAAGACAAAAACACCCTCGTGTACCTATGAATTTTAATATTGAGACTGATGATTAGTTGGTCTAACTATTTGTCCATTAGTTGGACAAATTTTAATAGTAATCATCAATGTACATTTTGCATATGAAGCGTTCATAAGACATGGACATCATCATATATGCTGTCTGCAAACGTCTTTACCTATGCTATCTGGGGAACATATTGATTTGTTATTCAACCAACTGCATCGCCTTTAACCTAGCTTGAAACGTCTTCGAGCAAAGTTAAATTTGTGTTAACTCCTGCAATTTAATTACTGTAAGAATGTCCGTATTGAGGTATAAACCACACTGTGCCGTTGAGTTAAGGGCAATCACCAGTCACATGTTAACAGTTAGCTTAGTTAGCATTTGTTAAGGAGCCAATGTATGATGTGTATAAAACCATCTAAAATTAAAAAAGGGACTGCATGTAGGATTTTACGTGCATACCTTGCTACAAATTGCCAATATATGAACAGGGTGTGATTTACCATACAAGATGAGACCTTCCCCGGCTCTCTCCATTGCATAGCACAGCCTGTGGGCTCATTTCTACTATGTAGGCACATGAGGAACATGTATATACAGCATATACCTATACATTACTTATAAGGAACGATATAGCTATAGGCCTATACATTTCCTCCTTTTCCAAGTGAATTCGCCTCGCTTCCAACTTAATAAAACACTGACTTAGAGCAGTTGAAAGGTTCTGCTATACCTCATCCAAATAGAGTCAAACTGAATGAATGACTGAATGTTTTTTAAAGGAGACCGGGTTTGGGGTCCCCTTTGGTTCCGGGTTCCTCTACCTGGATGAGCAGCTGGAGGAAGCCTCCCATCTTCTTGACCTGACAGCGGAGCTCCTCGCCAGTGGAGTAGAGGGCCCGGGCGGCGGGGCGCGTGCTGGCCAGCCAGTGGCGTGTGATGAAGACCGCCCGCTCCACTGCCGCTGTGGCGCTCACCAGCTGAGCCTGGGCCTCCGGGCGGCAGACAAACACTGGGGCGAGAGGGTTGGTGGGGTGAGAAACGAGATGAGGTGATCACAAACACCCGAGTAGAGAGAGAGAGCGAGAGACTCCGCAGGAGAGAGACAAACTCTGGAGGAGAGAGAGAGAGAGACAAACTCTGGCGGTTGAGAGAAAGAGAGACACAAACACTGGAAGAAAGAGACTGAGAGAAAGAGAGAGATGAACAGACTGGAGGAGAGAGCGAGAAATGCTTAAATAGTGAGACAAAAATAAGAGACGACAACAAAGTAAAAGTCATTAAAAGACGAATACAAACTCGCTGGAGAGACACATGCTTGACAAGAGACCGCAACCACCAGCCACCATGTAAGGGTTCTCATCAGTTGGGATACATCATGATTATTATTAATAATGTAAAACACGCTCAGCAGGTATGTAATGACAAACATTCTGTTTAAAAGTCTTTTTAATACCGTTCTCCTGGCTGTCGTCATCCAGGCCGTCGTACAGGTCTGAGACGGCGCGGACCACCGTGTAGACCAGCTGGAGGTCCTGGATCAGCCGGTCGGCCATGCTCTCCTCCGGCCCCCCCGCAGCCCCGCAGCGTGGAAATGGCCTGGCCAATCAGCTCCTTGCAGATCCCGGGGAGGGCGGAGCTCGACGCGCTCGGGTGGGTGGACGGGGGTTTGGCCACGCCTATCAGCACTGGGACCGACGACGACGAGAAAATGTTGGACGTGTGCCAGTTTGGTGGGACTCGAACCCCTAACCCTGGCAGTGGTAATGCCATGTTCTCCCCCAGAAGGAGAACACTGATCTCCTCTTAAAATGGTTGTTCAGCAGTCTCAAACTATTTCCCCCAGAATAAATAAGTCAATAAGTAATCTGAATCAACCTCTTATGATGCATCCATTGGTCTCAACAGGTATTTTCTCGATTATGATATTACGAGTCTCTTTGGCATTTGTCAGGGTTGGACTTCTAAATGTTTCACTATCATTTCCATCATTAATCTTTTAATAAGGCAACAGTTGTGATGCATTCAGAATTAAATGTCTCTCTGAAAAGGGAAGCCAAGAGTATCTGGCACAGATATTTGGATAAAATCGTCCACCGAACGGCGTATACATTTACATTGATGGCATATTGAAAGCCTGACGTGGCAGCCGGAGGGCTTACCAGCAGACTGAGAAGATCCACTGAGGAGGCTCTGGATGGGGTGAACACGGATCTCGTACAGACGGCCCGAGATCCTCCTGCTCTTCAACAGGCTCCGGCTCCTGGTGCACAGAGGACACAACCATGAGACACAGTGAAGAGTCTTACAAACAGTAAGAGCTGCCATGGAAGCATTTCCAGAGGGACCAACTGTGGGTATAATCATAAAATATCTCCCATTTGACTTCGCTAACAAACAAAACCAAAGATAATAATCCTAATAATCCTAATAATAATAATGTAAAAACATCTTGTTGTGATCCCTATCCCTAGCTACTCTACACTCTGTCCAATTGTTGTTGTTGTTGTTTTTTTAAAGTCATGCTGAACTTAAGACATCATTTTTGTAGTTGACTATGTTTCGTTAGCTCTCAGCCTCGGCTTTAAGTTGCTTTGGAAAATGTCAACTTATTACACATAAATGGGAGAATAGGCTCTGTGTGGCAGGGGTACTATTGGTAACTACACTATTGATGTAGGAACTATGGCCCAATGCCCCCAATATTTTTCCACAGGGAGGTCTAATTAGTAAGCAAATAGACCGTAGCGAGTTAACTTGACAGAGGTGGGTAAACATGCTCGAGCACAGAGTGCTGGCCAGCTGGACTTTATTGGAAGCAGAGCGAGGGAGAGAGGTGAAGGGGGTACAGAGAGCTCCGTGCCATGTTGCACTTGGCTGGTCCTGCCACTGGCACCATTAGGACCTCATAAACATGCCTGACAAGAAAAATAACAATGTGAGAGGAAAACATTGTGGGTGCCGCTTGATGTTTGGACCACGATTGTAGAAGGAATTGTACAGTAAGAAATACTGGAACTTTTCCCCCCCTTTCTCCTCCAGTTCCTCTAAACCTTTTCTTATGGCTTAAAAAGGCAAACAACGGAGGGAGAAATGATCTGCAAGTAGTCACTTCTTCTCAGCTTGTCAGGGAAAGGGGGGGGGGGGGGGAAAGAAAAACTAGGATGTGTTAAACATCTGCCCATCTGCCAGGGTGAAAATCACACCGGCGGGTGGAAATATAAACAGGGACATCGTTGAGAAAATAAAGTCACCCGCAAGAAACGCTTCAACAAAGGCCGCCTTCCACGTTCCATCCAGGAAGCGCTCGGAACTTTCCATATTTCCATCGTTCTGCTCGACAGATTGTTCACATTAGAACGCGGACGCCAGGAGCCAGTTAACACCGAGCGTCGGGTTAGGCTCATAAAACCAGGACCGACGTCTGACAACAGGTTGTCCAAGTAGTTACGATCATCATGTGATTAAAATGCGGTAACAGATTCTTTTGGGGGATATTTTAGCGGGTGGATGAAAATCCCCCAACGCTAAATACATTTTTAATGCTGATGATGATAAAAATGAATCTGGTGTTGAGGTGTGGGGGACAGTGCGACGCACGCCCGATCTTAGTCAAAGTTCCCTGAAGCAAGGCACTAAACTACTTCTCACACAAGCACGCACACACACACACACACACACACTTTTGAAAGTCACTCTGGGATAATAAGAACAAGAGTTAAACCGTTTATAAAAGGTAATCTAAATGTAGATGCTAGAGAGGGATGGAAGGACAGACTGATGGACGGATGGATGGATGGATGGCGGGCGGAGGTGAGGCGATAATTACCTGCGGCGGGAGAAGGAGGCCGAGGAGGAGGTGGAGGAGGCCGACAGATCTTGCTCCCACTCATCATCGGGATCGTAAAAAACTTCATCATCCTTGGAGGCGGCTTCCCCCTGCGGAGGGTAAAATATCGCTGAGTGCGCCGCCCATGCCTTCCCCCACTTAATGAGAAATACGCCGGAGCGGAGGCATAGCTCTCCCTGCCGTCACCCACATAAACAAGCCATTTGGGCCCGTTTATGAGGGCATGGGCATGTTCTATGGCCCGGGTACTAGATTATATGTCGGTTTCTTTACATGCCGAATGGGGGAAACAAGACAGGTTGGACGAATGTGGGAGTGCGGGCGTAGAGAGAATGACAGGAGAAGTCCAATAGGTTTTCTGATCATTTTTGCATTGCTCATTTGTGATTTGTGATAATTTCTCCAAATACTTTGTCTATAATGGTACCTTTAGAAGGGTTTAGAAATCCCATTCTGCCAATGATACATAGTAGAATAGTGGCAAAAACCCACTTTTACTGCCAACTATACATTTAGAATTATTCAAACTGTTGACCATAAATGACGACAAAATATGTTCCTTTTTTCACATTTACATTTTGGGCATTTGGCAGATGCTTTTATCCAAAGCGACTTACAAAGAGTACATTTGTTGAAAGAGAGACAGCAATATATCACTGTGGTACATAAAGAAAAGAATAGAGCTGTTTACAAGCAATCATAATCGCAAGGTTGCAAAGACCAAGTTTCATAATTGCTACGTTGCCTGCATAATAGCTGGGATAAGAGCAGAAGTGCCATTCTGAGTGCATTACCAACATCTAAATGCTAAACAATGCTAAGTACTATAAATAATGCCAAGTCATACAAACACGCAAATTAGTGCTAGGTTTAGGAGAGGGAAGGGTAATGCAGAGTCCAGGTGAACTCTGAACAGGTGGGTCTTGAGTCTCTTGCGGATGCTGGTGAGCGACTGCCATCCTCTCAACCGGGAGCTCATTCCACCACTACGGTGCCAGAACAGTGAAGAGTTGGGACTTGGCAGAGCGATGTTTGCCTGTTCTTAGTGAAGGTGGTACCAGTCGTCTAGCTGAAGTTATTGAGCGGAACGCTCAAGCTTGGGGTCTGACTAATGTTTGGAGGCGGGTAGGGGCAGTTCCACTGACAGCCTTGTAGGCCAGTACCAGTGTCTTGAATCTTGAATCTTTTTCAAAACAAAAAGTAGTATTAGTTTTGCCGTCTACCTGCTCCAGCTCCCTCATGGCGGCCAGGTTGTTCTGGAACTTGTCCAGGCTCCAGAAGGTGGAGATGCCCAACTTGGTCTTCTGGACGCGCACTTGCATGCCATCTGCCTCCTGTGTGTTCTCCTTCTCTGAGCTCTCGTGCCTGACAGGAAGAAAAAAAAGTCTTTGCGAGTCTACTGAATAATCTAATGGTGAGGGTGTTCATTGGGGCTCTGGGTTTGAACCTCAAAGTCTGCAGCCTGAATTGGCCTAAAGTGGCATTAATCTGAATTCACATTTACGTAGTACTAGCATTTACATAGTACGAGAGCACATCATTTAGATGGGAAATACATAACTAGAATGCCCCGGTGTGCGCTCCACCCTTACCTGCTGAAGACTGTGCTTTTCCTCAGCTTGGTGCTGATTTTGTTAGCTTCCTCGATCATCAGAGACAGCTTCATGGCGTCCCACTGTGGTGCCGCCACTACAACACACACACACAAGTTACAATTACAATCTTGATCCCCACCGCCAGTGGATGAAGCCAGCATGTCCCCGGGTGGTCACTAAACACACGTACTTCTTATCTTATAATAAGCACATCAGAATTCTAGAAAATTAAAAAGGTACATCTCATCATATAATATGTAACATCACAAACAGCCTAGCTGCCCACCAAGAAAGCCCATTTTCCACAGACAGACAGACAGACTCTCCCGTGTACCAGTCTTGGCGGTGCGGTTCTCCCTCAGAGCCTTTCTCTTCTGCATCTCCTCCAGGTCTCTGGCCAGCTTCTCCTTCTCCGCCTCCAGGGCCTCCACAATCTTGGCCTGCCGCACACGGTGCTCCTCCATGGAGGTTTTGACTTCCAAATGAAAGGTGCTGGGTTTGAAACCCACCTGTCCGCAGCCTAACATGTAGGCATCCTTGAGCAAGAGACCAAACCCCCAAACGTGATCCTTCACGACATGCATCCAAATTAAGTTGCTTTGGATAAAAGCATTTACTAAAGGACTAAAATGGTACAAATAAATCTGTAATTATTTCAGAACCAAGCCATGAACCCTCCACAGCAGGGGTCTCAAACTGACGGCCTGGGACCCAGAACCGTCCCTCAGACCTCATTAAACCGGCCGCAACATAATGTCAAATAAAGTGTGTAATCCAGCCCATTTATATATTTATTTATTCTTCTTTAAAAGTATTCTTATTTTCTAGTTTCCTCATGACAATTTGAACAACATCTCCTGCACTGACCTGGGACTTCAATGTGGAGGCGGAGGCGTTTCCTCTGCGTGTCCACCTCCACCTCCAGGTCTGCTTGGCCTGCTGCAGCTCCACCATCTGATTGGCCACTCGCCTGTGGTCCTGTTCCTGGTTCTGCTTCTGGCGACTCTCCTCCTCCTGAGGGGGCGTTGGAAAGTAAAACATGGAACTCAATATTTTGATATATTTCATATTTGGATTTCATGTTTCCTTTCCATTAACTAATTTTATAGGTAAACCTCCAATAAATCTCATTCTGATTCTGAAGATATTGCAGATAAAAATAAATCAAACAATAATAATGACCACGAATACATCATGGAAATCAAGAAATGAAATGTTGCGAAGCAGGCTATATGGTATGACATTAAACCATCGTCATGAGGGGCAAGGAGTGTGTACCAGTTCTCTCTGCAGGGTGTGTATGCGGTCCTCGTACAGGGCTCTCTGGTCGGACAGCTCCTTCTGGGCCACCTCCTTGGCCATCTGGATGCCCTGCATCATCTCCTCCTTGGCCTTCAGGTGGGCCTCCTCGATCTCAGCCTCCAGCCTGGAGGACACACACAGACACACACATGGTTATTCACAGGCACGGGCACGGGCATTCTGCGCGGCCGCTCCCAGCCTGTGGAATGCTCTCCCCGACTACCTGAGGGCACCACAGACTGTGGATGCTTTTAAACGAGGCCTGAAAACCTACCTTTTCTCCAGAGCCTTCTGCTAGATTTTTATACTTAGTTTTTAGCACTTTCTTGCTTTTCAATCTGTAGCACTTTGAGGTTTTTTTTAAATGTAAAGTGCACTACAAATAAAATGTATTATTATTATTATTATTACAGCGAGGGTGGCTGGTTGACTGCAATGCCCAAATCACAAGAGCTGCAATCTTTGATAAGGGTAAAATGTGTACATTCAAACCTGAGTACTGGGATTTGCAGATAATAATAATAATAATAATAATAATAATACAGTAGGTGAATGGAGGGCAGCTAATAAGATAAGATAAGATAGAACTTCATTGATGCCGAAGGCAATTCTTGTGCCAGGTTGCATAGCAATAGAATAAAACAAGAGAAATAAACAGTAGTTATAATAAACAGTATAAAATAACAGATAAATATACAGTAAGTCCTAGTAGAAGTATAAAAATATAGGTGAAGTATAAATGAAGAAATAATGAAGAAATATATAATAGAAAATATTATATTATATAAAATCTATAATACATTAAATAAGAAAATATGAAGAGGAAAAAAGTTGATTCATCACATTTGCATTACTGAAACTATCCAAAACACTGGTGTGCAGGCTAGTGTGCGGACTAGTGTGCGGACTAGCAGTGTGTTATTCCTGTGGACTCACTGTGCTCTCTGGGCAAGACAGCAGCTCATTCTTGGCGAACTCAAAGTTCCTTCTGTCCGTCGCCGAGCCCGTCCAGCTGGACACCCGTTTCCCCAGACTGCACCTCTGCAGGGTGGTTTGAAGCGGAAGTAGTGGTCCCCGCCCAGAATCACCCGGTCGCCCTGGTCACCATGGGACGGGCGGACACACATGACAAAGTCACATTTCAAGTCGAGACACACAAATTCTATTCATAACAAAAATTGTATCTATATTGTATCGATCTAAATATAAATGTATTAAGATTAGATTCCAACATAATTTTCCATATTCCATTATTTTGTTAAAATTCTTGGTATTTTTCTACATTTGATTATTCCTTACTTGGCATTTATTCTCCTGTAATTTGTGGTTGTTCGCCACATGGACATATTATTTACTCGGCTCTCAATGGGACTCGCCTCACTAACAGAAACTAATGAAAACACTTGAACCTAATATAGTCCAGTAAGTCCAGTAAAGTAAAACAGGCCAGTAAGTGTGTGTTCCCCGGTGGGCGGCTCTGTGCGTACATGTTGGAGGACGGTGGCGGGTGGAGATCAGGTTCCGTTCACAAACGTCTTGCCGCTGTTTCATCGTGTGATGCTCACGTACCCTCCGCGTTTCGATATCACACTGGAACATTTTTTTAAACAAAACCATAAAAGTGTAAACAAGTAAAATGAGAAAAGTAAATGCAACGCGAACTATAAAAGTAAAAACGATCATTGGCTTTTAAAACCCAAAGATAAAGACGAGAAAAGGTGGTTGGAAAAATGTAAGAATAAAACTAGAAACAAACAACCGAGAACCAAAATGGCTTCTCGAACCGGCAGCTCTTGTCCCGGAGGTCCCGACTCACCAGTGCTGGTCGGCGATGAGCGCCCCCGCCAGCTGGATGTCGTGGGCGGACTCGGACTTGAGCTTGCCCACACGGGTCTGGCCCTCCCGGATCATGTAGAGCAGCATCTCCGACAGCTGGGGGTCCTCGTTCAGGTTGACCAGGTTGGGCAGCCGGTTGTCCACCTTGAACGTCAGGCCGGCCCTCTGACACAGACAGAGGGGGGAGGTGGGTTGAGGGAGGTGAGGGAACTCTATTTTTCACCCCATTTTTTTTTTCCATAGCTGAATTTGAATTTCCAGTGATATGATGTATGATGATGTAGACAGTTGTATACAAAGTGACCAACAGTGAATTCAGACACGGGTCATTGAAGAGCAGGTAGGAGGTAAGGCTTCTTGCTAGAGGATGCCTGCTACAGGTAAGCTGTGGACATTGGTAATCAATCCACTAGCTTTCCACCAGGGGGGTCAAACAGCCCAACCACTACACGATGCTGCACCCTGTTGCTCACTACTGAAAAGATGTGCTGATGCTGTGGTTGCATTGTGGAAAGAAAAAAATAAGGGAATGGGGTCCCAAAGGATGTCTGGAAGAATAAAATGCGTGAGATTATGTCAGCATGTTTTGCTTCTCTGTTGCTCACTACTGAAAAGATGTGCTGATGCTGTGGTTGCATTGTGGAAAGAAAAAAATAAGGGAATGGGGTCCCAAAAGATGTCTGGAAGAATAAAATGCGTGAGATTATGTCAGCATGTTTTGCTTTCTTTTGGAAACCAAAGGGGGAGAATTGGCTACGATGGAGCACGTAGTTCAGACTACAGGCTAGACTGTGGACTGGGATTGGGATTCGGACCCAGAACCTTTCGGCCAGGAACCACTGGAATATGCAACAGATCTGAGCCCATCAGAGCCCACCAGACGCCACTACAGCCCACAGTAGCACGAGGGCTGTGGCTGTGGCGAGGCCGCTCTCATTCTGATTCTGAAGATATTGCAGATAAAAATAAATCAAACAATAATAATGACCACGAATACATCATGGAAATCAAGAAATGAAATGTTGCGAAGCAGGCTATATGGTATGACATTAAACCATCGTCATGAGGGGCAAGGAGTGTGTACCAGTTCTCTCTGCAGGGTGTGTATGCGGTCCTCGTACAGGGCTCTCTGGTCGGACAGCTCCTTCTGGGCCACCTCCTTGGCCATCTGGATGCCCTGCATCATCTCCTCCTTGGCCTTCAGGTGGGCCTCCTCGATCTCAGCCTCCAGCCTGGAGGACACACACAGACACACACATGGTTATTCACGAGGGTGGCTGGTTGACTGCAATGCCCAAATCACAAGAGCTGCAATCTTTGATAAGGGTAAAATGTGTACATTCAAACCTGAGTACTGGGATTTGCAGATAATAATAATAATAATAATAATAATAATACAGTAGGTGAATGGAGGGCAGCTAATAAGATAAGATAAGATAGAACTTCATTGATGCCGAAGGCAATTCTTGTGCCAGGTTGCATAGCAATAGAATAAAACAAGAGAAATAAACAGTAGTTATAATAAACAGTATAAAATAACAGATAAATATACAGTAAGTCCTAGTAGAAGTATAAAAATATAGGTGAAGTATAAATGAAGAAATAATGAAGAAATATATAATAGAAAATATTATATTATATAAAATCTATAATACATTAAATAAGAAAATATGAAGAGGAAAAAAGTTGATTCATCACATTTGCATTACTGAAACTATCCAAAACACTGGTGTGCAGGCTAGTGTGCGGACTAGTGTGCGGACTAGCAGTGTGTGTATTCCTGTGGACTCACTGTGCTCTCTGGGCAGACAGCAGCTCATTCTTGGCGAACTCAAAGTCCTTCTGTCCGTCGCCGGAGCCCGTCCAGCTGGACACCCGTTTCCCAGACTGCACCTCTGCAGGGTGGTTGAAGCGGAAGTAGTGGTCCCCGCCCAGAATCACCCGGTCGCCCTGGTCACCACGGGGACGGGCGGACACACATGACAAAGTCACATTTCAAGTCGAGACACACAAATTCTATTCATAACAAAATTGTATCTATATTGTATCGATCTAAATATAAATGTATTAAGATTAGATTCCACATAAATTTTTCCATATTCCATATTTTTGTTAAATTCTTGGTATTTTCTACATTTGATTATTCCTTACTTGGCATTTATTCTCCTGTAATTTGTGGTTGTTCGCCACATGGACATATTATTTACTCGGCTCTCAATGGGACTCGCCTCACTAACAGAAACTAATGAAACACTTGAACCTAATAATAGTCCAGTAAGTCCAGTAAAAGTAAAACAGGCCAGTAAGTGTGTGTTCCCCGGTGGGCGGCTCTGTGCGTACATGTTGGAGGACGGTGGCGGTGGAGATCAGGTTCCCGTTCACAAACGTCTTGCCGCTGTTCATCGGTGTGATGCTCACGGTACCTCCGACGTTCGATATCACACTGGAACATTTTTTAAACAAAACCATAAAGTGTTAAACAAGTAAAATGAGAAAAGTAAATGCAACGCGAAACTATAAAAGTAAAAACGATCATTGGCTTTTAAAACCCAAAGATAAAGACGAGAAAAGGTCGGTTGGAAAAATGTAAGAATAAAACTAGAAACAAACAACCGAGAACCAAAATGGCTTCTCGAACCGGCAGCTCTTGTCCCGGAGGTCCCGACTCACCAGTGCTGGTCGGCGATGAGCGCCCCCGCCAGCTGGATGTCGTGGGCGGACTCGGACTTGAGCTTGCCCACACGGGTCTGGCCCTCCCGGATCATGTAGAGCAGCATCTCCGACAGCTGGGGGTCCTCGTTCAGGTTGACCAGGTTGGGCAGCCGGTTGTCCACCTTGAACGTCAGGCCGGCCCTCTGACACAGACAGAGGGGGGAGGTGGGTTGAGGGAGGTGAGGGAACTCTATTTTTCACCCCATTTTTTTTTTCCATAGCTGAATTTGAAGTGATATGATGTATGATGATGTAGACAGTTGTATCCAAAGTGACCAACAGTGAATTCAGACACGGGTCATTGAAGAGCAGGTAGGAGGTAAGGCTTCTTGCTAGAGGATGCCTGCTACAGGTAAGCTGTGGACATTGGTAATCAATCCACTAGCTTTCCACCAGGGGGGTCAAACAGCCCAACCACTACACGATGCTGCACCCTGTTGCTCACTACTGAAAAGATGTGCTGATGCTGTGGTTGCATTGTGGAAAGAAAAAAATAAGGGAATGGGGTCCCAAAAGATGTCTGGAAGAATAAAATGCGTGAGATTATGTCAGCATGTTTTGCTTTCTTTTGGAAACCAAAGGGGGAGAATTGGCTACGATGGAGCACGTAGTTCAGACTACAGGCTAGACTGTGGACTGGGATTGGGATTCGGACCCAGAACCTTTCGGCCAGGAACCACTGGAATAAACAGATCTGAGCCCATCAGAGCCCACCAGACACCACTACAGCCCACAGTAGCACGAGGAGGCCACTGTGCATGTTCTCTGTGGCGAGGCCGCTCTCAGGGTCATTTGACCCGACGGCAGACTCTCACCTGCAGCTCCTTGGTCTCCTCTCGCTTCCGGATCTCCGCTTGCTCCAGCTTCTCTCTCCAGGCCCTGCAGGATGGGGAGGCCGGTGACATGCTCAGTACCTCTTGTCACTATATTATTTTGCACACACACACATACTTTTATCCAAAGTGCATTCCAGTGAAGTCAGATACTGGTCACTAAGGAGCAGGTTGAGGGTTGTGGCACTGTGCTGTTGGAACAGGACTTTACAGTCCCATCTGTAAATTATTGTATTGTATAGCTCACAAGACATTACATTTTGCTAATTTGAAAGGTGTGCACAAAGCCTCCCCTGATGGCTAATCTCAGCAGTATGTGTTGGTGCTGTGAATGTGAATGACTGAATGGTTGAGTAATGGGTTAGTGCTGACCGCTGGGCCTCCAGCATCGCTCTCTCCTGCTGGGTGAGTTTGCTCCTCAGGCCTGCGATCTCCTGCTGGAACAGCCTCACCCTCTCCGGCTCCACCCCCTGGCTGCTGGTCTGGGCCGCACGCAACTTCTCCACCTCCGCCTTCAGCTCTGCACGGACACACACACACACACACACAGAGCAAACACACACACATTTTAGTCTAAGGTGGTGGCTATCAATGATAAATATTAAACTCTAATCCAATGTGCAAATTCAATGCAATCAAGTCTAATGCAAACATCATGCTAAATTATTTAAAGGCGATCTCATCTATAAAATTAAAATCATCATACTGTAAAGATTTGCTTCATAAGTCATGAATGAGCCAATGAAGAGTAAATAATTAATTACAAACGCGTCCTCAACCCCTTACATGATGTAACTAAGATGACAAACTGAAGACATAATGAACAAGTGGGAGTTGGATGGGTTCTTTTTAATGTAGCTTCAGCAATACGAACGCTACACCAAGAGCTCCCCCTAGCGTTCACCGGGGAGCATGACAGCATAATCTGACTATGAAAAATAATACTTGCATGACAGTTAGCTGCCATGTGCAGCCGACAGTGCATAAATATGGGCCGGAGGCAAGGTTAGGGCCAGGCTTTAATTGAAGTGGGAGGTGAATAAGCCAGTGATGGATAGATGGGCAGACAGCAGGATATGAGAGAGAGGGGCAGAGAGACAGAGAGAGACAGGGAGAGAGAAGGGAGGAGACTGACAGGGACAGAGTGAAGAGGGAGGATTATATACAAGCAGACAAAGACAAAGCGTGCAGGGGGGACATGCAATAAACAGGACAGAGATGGACAGACATGCAATAAAGTCAATATCACCCACGGGCGGCCAGGTAATTGGACTTTTTAATGCATGTGACCCAGCGATGAGGTGAATTCAGTGGGAAGTGCTGAACACAAACTCCTGAGGGCCGCCGCTATAGCATGGAAACTTTACCGCGTGCAAAGTGAAGAGAGATGGGAAGTATAGATACAGAAAGTGTGAACCATGCATCAAAAGGGTTCAGGGTTCGTAGCCATTTCCTGAAAAATGTACACTTTTACCAAATAGTTGTATTTACACTTGAAGGTTTTGTCCAAAGCAATTTAGGGGAGGTTGGACACTTTGCTCAAGGATGAATACAGACATGTAGTCTGCAGCAATGGAACGCAGAACCTTTGGTCTCTGCTAAGGAACCCTATTACACTCGGGATAGGGGTCATTTTTATTGATATCGATACCATTTCTGATACTGCTTAACAATCAGAGTCTTTATCGATAACACTATCGTTATTTTCCAGAACTGGTATTGATTTTTGAACAGAATTGGTATTGAACTGCGAATCTGCAACTTCTTGATTTCTGAACAGAATTAAGTTTACCCTGCTTTCAACACTGGTGATGCTGGGTATATATTTGAAAGGAATACACAGGACCCCTTCAACATAACTTATAACTATGAAAATAGTAAAATAATATATCAGCACAATCAATAGATGTTTGTGATTTAAATGCCATGACCCTCGTCTCTGGGACATAACGTTATGTTATGGGACCGGCTAGTCTCCATAGCAGTATCGATAAGCTCGGACCCTGTTGTTTTCCAGCTTTCGAAAAATTTGAAACCAAACGCCCATCTGAAAATCTCTCTCCATTGGTGACCTCACAAGTGGGAGTGTCCACCCAGATGCATGATGGGATAGACAACCCCTCTCCGGTTCACCTCCCCCTGGTGGACTGCACACCCAATTGGTAGGACTGGAGTGTAACCATAATGCATCTGGGTGGGCACCCCTACCTGTGGTGTCACTAGTGGAGAGAGGACATTAAAATGGCTTCACACCTGGCTGGTTTTACTTATTGTGATGGTGTGACCTCTGACCTCGGATGAGCTTGGCGTTGGTGTCCTCGTTGACCTTGGCCAGGTTGATGATGGTACGCGCCTGCTGGGCGTAGCGCAGGGTGCTCAGACTCTCGTCCACGTTGCTGTCCGCCGGGCTCACCGTGGCGATCATGGCCGTCTTGGAGTTACCGCCCAGGCTCTCCTTCAACAGCCTGCAAAGGTCGCGGTGAGAACGATGGCTGGGAATTGGGAAGATTTGAGGTTCAGACATAAAAATAAAAAATACTTTCATACTTTAAACTGTATAACTTTTTGTGTTGGATTTAAAATGTAAGGACATAAAAACAATTCATTTGATTGAGGTTGTGACCTTCAAACAAAATGGGTATTGATTATTAATATATATTGAGATGTGTTGTTGGCATGAGGATTAAAATTGTTTTGATGATTGGAACAAAAACCATGAAAACCACCCAATGGTGAAGAACTGGGCTACTGCAGTCATCTGTTCTGATTGGCTCAAGACATTGAGTCACTTCCCCCATTACAAATCACCACAGCAAGTGACCGTAGAGCCAAGTTACTCTTTTAAACATCGCTACCATTGTTTGAGACACCGACTCGTATGAAAAAGGTGAACTGAAGAAGAGTTTTCTCTCACCAGGTGAGGACAGACTCCCTGTAGGGGATGAAGACCCTCTTCTTGTTGACCACCTGATCGGCCAGAGCAGAGATGACCTTGCCCAGGGTCAGCAGGGACTTGTTGATGCTCGCCCCCTCCTGGGGAAACACAGAAAGACATTAGCTTCAGCGTCTGACAATTTTGAATTTTTGTACAAAACTAGCACATATATTCTGGTAAGGGCAGACCTAGCTCACTAATTGAATGGAATGAATGGAAGTATTTGGGATGGATGTGGTATTTCCAACATGGTGATGAGGGTGAGGCTCACCCTGAGGCGGTCTCCGCTGGTCTGGGCAGAGTGGCACCTCTCGCTCCCCGCCAGGTCCACGAGGTTGATCCTGCTGGTGATACGGTGGTCATGCTCCTCGTCCTCCACAAACTCTGTCTGCACACACAAACAAAAAAACAAACAAACAAACCATGGAAATCAGCTAAATAGTCATAAAGGTCAACAAACAAAAGAACACTGTTGTGTAATGATTTGCTTTGGTGATCAATCTAATTTCATATTAGTTTGAATGTGTAGTTAAACATCCCATGGCCCCCATAACAATGGTCACCACAATTTCACATAGCACCTCATTATGGCGTCCTCTACACCGGTGGTTCTTAAACTATTTTTAGTAATGTACTTTGGGGAAAAATACATTTAAAAAAGCCCAGTACTACCCCTTTCACCAGCGCAAATCATTGTATAGGAGGGCAAATATTTCTTGAAATGTTGTCTTCGAAAACCTGGATGGCTTACCGACATGACACAACAGACAGCATTTTGGTGTTTCTGACTTAGCTATATCTTTCCAGCAGACTGCTTCTTTCTCCTTGTTTTTAGAAAGTAATCCTTCCAAGTACCCAGAGGCGTACATGTTCCCTCATTTGAGAAACAATGTTCTACACACACAAACACACAAGGGGGGGAGGGGGGTTACCTTGGTCTGGGTCATGACCAAGGTGAAGACTGAGTGGGACCTGGAGCTCTTGTCGTTCATGCCGGTGGCAGCTGTGGCCCTCTGTTTGTTCCCCAGCTCCAGCCACACCTGGAGCGCGCACACACACACACACACACACACACACACACACACACACACACACACACACACACACACACACACACACACACACACACACACACACACACACACACACACACACACACACACACACACACACACACACGGTTTGTATGTTGTATGGTTGGAGAGAATGAATGAACGAAAGAAAAGAGGCGGTTGAGGGAAAGTCACACTTACCTGAATGTCGCTGAAGGAGCTCACCACATGCCTGAAGGAGAGAAATGATGACGCCGATTCAGAGGTTGGTCACTTATTAAAAAACGATGAAAATGAAATAAAAGCTGCGATTGTCCTTACATAGAGAGCTCAGCGACATAGGGTCCGTTGACGGGATGCTCTCTAACTCTCAGCTGGAAAACATTCAGCACAACAACAGTGTGTTTATAAAAAGGCAGCTTGGCATACATAAACTGTAACTTTGAATGCTCTGAATGTTTAGTCGTACGTACAGGCATCCTCTTCTGGTTCTGGTCGTCTCTCACCACCAGCAGGTCATGGATCCTCTCGTTGTAGACCTCAAAGTAGCTCATCTCAAGGTGGCATGACACCTGGAAACACACACAGGTACACGCTCTCTGTCAAGAGCCTTGGATGAAAACATCTATGCCAAAAAGCTTGTCTTGTGTGGAAAGTTGAATGTTCAGTTGACATGTAAGCATATCGAAAACAAACTCATCTAATCCAATGTGGACCGTTATTGTGAAGATATGAAAACATAGAGAGCACTACAGGATGGCTGAGATGTTGTAACCCTTAACCTAAAGTTAATATTTTAAACATAATTTACATTTAGGGGATTTAGCAGACATTTTGGTCTAAAGCGACTTAAAGCACATTTGTCCAAAGAGAGTGAAACAACAATATAATGCTGATGGTACAGTAAGACTTGACTAGCACAAGCTTCAAGCACTTCATAATTGCTAGGTTGGCCCCTTGCTGGTAAGCAGCAAGATAGTGAGGATAAGATAACATCATTGAAACTTGGCCATGGTTCATTCATTCATCACCATTCAGAGGTTGGGTGGAGAGACGCCACATCTAGAGATGCTCACCTCGTTGTTTTGAACAGAGGACAGTTTGGAGAAGAGCTCCTGGCAGAAGCGCGGTATCACCCCGGCTTCCTCTCCAAAGCCCATCATGCTATGGGGATAATTTAAAATGGAAAAAAAACAGTTAAACGTTCTGCTGGATGTTGGAAGTATTATTTTTCCTGGTGAAAAGGTTAACCAAAATTATTTCACCTCTCTTTATAGCGGTTTGTACATGTCCATGCTAGGACGACAAGCAAGTTGGAAGATTTTAGTACCAATTCAGTCCAACTGGACCAGTGAGCTAAAAATCAATGTATTTACATATAACTGTGTGTCTTTTCCCAACCGAAGCACTCACGTGTACGACTTTCCAGAGCCGGTTTGGCCGTACGCAAACAGGCAGGTGTTGAAGCCGTCGAAGGCCCGCTCCAGGAGGGGCCGGGCCAGGGTCTGGTACACGGCCTGCTGGCTGGCAAAGCCGGGGTCCGCCTTGTCCACGGAGCAGAAGGAGAAGTCGTAGGTGAAGCTGTGGCTCTGCTTGGAGAGCGGATGCTGGACGACCGTCTCTTGGTCCTTCATGAAGATCACCTGCACCGCCTTCCCATTTGTCTCTCTGAAAATCAACAGAACAATTTGGTTGCACCATTTTTTTTTGTGGTTTTCACATTGCAGTGTTTATAAGCCGTTTAGCGAAATATGATTTAAAAAGGTAACAGGCACAATGTCTGTTGTCTTGTTTGCTTAACTGACTTGTCACTTCAAAAGTTTTACAAACCTGGCGTTGAAAGGCCGCACACGTACTGCAACAGTCACTGCACTGTTCTCCATCTTCAGGGAGTCTTGCTGCTCCAGCACCTCGCTGGGGCGAACCAGGGGCTGAGCAGAGACCTGTGCGGGGGGTGAAGGAACCTGGGAGGGCGTCGAGGTATCCTGGGTTGAAGTCTTCCTCGCCTGTGCTGCTGGGGGTAGGCTGGCGTTTGACTTGAGCCCACCCGAGGAGGGTGTCTTGGTGCCTCTGGGTGCTGGAACAGGCTTGGTGTCCTCTGCTTGCAGCCTTCTGATGATCCTGGGCCACTCCAGACTGGCACTTTTAACAGACACGTTTCTCGGGACTGGGTCTTTCGCGGAGAGCTTCTCGAACACCTCCTTCTTTGCGGCAATCCTCTCAAAGGGGGTCTTCTTGGTCGGCGTGGGGAAGATCCTCGATTGACGCTCCGCCGTCTTCCCTTTCAGGTCCTCCAGGGGCCTCATCGACGGCGCTCTCTCGGGTGCCTCTGCGGCCTTGGCGGGTGTACTTAACGGTGCACTGACTTCTTTGGCTTTATACTTGGAAACGGTGTCCCTCAAACTTGCCGAGCGGAGTACGACGACCCCGCCGGTGGGCGCCTTCATGCCGTTGGACTCCGAGAGCACTTTGTTCTGCCGTGATCCGGTGGTGGTGTCGGCGCCGGTCCCGGTCCCCGCTCTGGTTCTGCGTTGCAGGGTCAACCTCTTCTCCGGTGCGTCCGCCGCCGCCGTCGTCGTCCGGCTCAGGGTCTTCTCTGCGTTTTCGCTCATCGTCGTGGTTGTCAGCTCGGCGTTTTCGGTGTTGGTCTTCCTGCGTCTCTGCAGGGTGAGTCTGCCGCGGGTGGGCGTGGCGGCGGGGGGCTTCGACAGCGACGCGGAGATCACATACGTCCGGTTGACCTGTGTGCTCCTGGAGACGTACGAGCTGCTCTCGTCACACGTGGAGCGCACCGATTCCGTGCTCAGGTGGTGAACGCGGGTCTTGTTGTGCTCATTCAGGCGGTCTCTGGACGGCGTTCTTGAAGACGTATTTGATGACATGAGGTGGTCATAGTACGTGGTGTGCTTCCTCGCTGGTATTGAAAATAAAGACATGGCTCCGGGGATGCTAAAATGTGTCAATAAAATAATACAATAATAAAATAATAAAGCTGAATGTGACTCAATCCATTGATCTCCGGTACGTCATTAATCCGTCATTAAAAAGAGTGCATCAGTGCAGAATATCCGCTATAATAACAAAAAAATAAAATAGCAACTTTATCTTCTATAAAAGCCAGTTGGGTGGTTATAACGAGTGACTTCAGTCTGTATGTCAGAACCAAAACAGAAGTAGGCGCCGCCGCCGCCGTGTTGTTTACTTGCTGGCGACATCACTTCCGTATTTGCCCGCTTCAATTTGAAACTTCGGTCCGTCGCGCCAGCCCCGCGCTGATTGGCTGAACCGAGTCCTGGCCCTGGACAGACAGTACTCACATACGACCACTAGATGGCGGTATTCTCAAGGCTATCGTATTTCCCGACGTTCCCACGCCATTGTTGTTTTTAGGAACGATACGAGAGATGTTCAGAGACCAACACCGCTTTTAATTTATATAGTGGGCCTACATTTAAATTACCGTATGTACCATGAGCTACCGTTACCAGTTCTTGTTCCCAGTTCTTGAAATCAACTGGTAGCACCACTTAGAGGGTGATTATCAAGAAAATGAGAAAAAAGTAAACATTCAATCTAATATTCATACGAACGAATCATTGAACTTATGAAAATATATATTTATTTCCTTTTTTTAATGTATTAACAAAACAAACAATTCATATTAAGAAAAAGAATACACAAGTGCTCCAAACATGTCGGCTATCTCCTGCGACGGTCGTGCTTCCTGATGATGTCCATGAGGTTGTCTGTGGTGACCAGGGGCTCCTCGGGCCCCGGCTGGGCCCTCTGCTTCTGCCTGCGCTGCTGCTCGTGCAGGTGGGGGGAGTTGAGGAGCTGCGGGGGCAGGATGGAACCGGTGGGCTTCACCCGGTTCACCACCTCCAGGAACAAGCGCTTGTTGTTGTTGTTCAGCAGAGTGATGGCCGTCCCGCGGTGGCCCAGCCGGCCCGCCCTGCCCACCTGGACGGAGAGATGATGGATGGTCCAGCAGAGGAATGGAAGGGTGGATGGACAGAGATAATAAGATTAGGCCATTGTTCCTGTGAGGGGGATTTAGGAGGTACAGCAGCAAAATTGGCAGCACAAATCAATACATCGACAGACACAGACAGACAAGACAGACAGACACACATGCGTATGCGTATGCGTATGCGTACACACACACACACACACACACACACACACACACACACACACACACACACACACACACACACACACACACACACACACACACACACACACACACACACACACACACACACACACACACACACACACGGTTTGTATGTTCTATGGTTTGTATATGTATGTAGGCCAGAAGAGAAAACACATTATAAAAAAATATATACCTGATGAACATACTCATCCATGTTAGAGGGCATGTCGAAGTTCACCACCACCTTGACGTTGACCAGGTCCAGTCCTCTGCCCAGCACCCCGGTACTGATCACCACCTCAAAGGCGCCCTCCAGGAGACCCTGGGAATCACAGGGATCCCACTCAACCACTGCTGTCCAGCACACACACATGGCAGGCAGCAACGCTGATTTACTTAGTTACTACCCAGCCCAATCATGCCCTCTCCATCCTATGCACTGCTGTACATATTATGAGGCTAAACTAATACATAATAAATAGTTAATTCATATTAATTCAGATTAATTACAATAAAAGGGTTGCAAAGGTTTATCACACACATTTCAATTTGGGTCATTTTTGGGGACATTTGTGGACTCCTGAGGCCTCATCTTTTGGCCTCACTTTAGCCGTACAGTTGGCCTCAACTTAAGGGTACAGTTGGCCTCAGCTTAAGGATGCGGTTGGCCTCACCTTAAGGATGCGGTTACGCTCCCACTGGGTCTTGTCGGAGTGGATGGCCACTGTGTTCAGCTCCATCACCTTGGTCACCGCTTCACACAGCAAGTCTGCCCCCAGCTTGCAGTCCACAAAGACCACGACCGGGGGCTGGTACAGCTTCCGGTCCTGGAATACCATCAGAAAACAAGGTGTGTTACTGTTCATGTTGTTTTGTTTTGCAATGCAAGGCAAACAAATTTTGTTCACTTTTTACATCCAAGAGAGATTGAAACAATTGAGAATGCTAAAAATTTGTCCTGATTTGAATTACCTGTAGCATATTATCTGAATTAAAATCTATCTCTAATAGTACATTTCGGAGTAATATGTTTTATTTTATTTCTTATTTTACCTTTATTTATTCAGGTTGGTCTCATTGAGTTCAAGTTGTTTCAATCTTTCCTAATTCAAAACACGTGTATCTACAAATACAAAACTTAAAACACCATCCAAAATTCAATTAGTGTGAGATGGATCCCCTTTTAACATTTTTTCAGGACCTCACTTCTCCATGAAAAAAGGGAGAGCATTCCAGCATTCCCGGCCAAGGTGATTTGATACTCTAATTACTGTTTTTGGGCGGCATGTTTATTTAAGTGCAAATTCCTAAATAGAGAACCAGCACTTTCTCTGCCCATCAAGTGAAAAAAAATCCCACTCCTATTTATTCAACCGTATCCATTGACTGAGTCAATGAAAACACCCCTCCTTTTGCCCTGCCCTGTATAAATGGTACGAGCCAATGCCTTGATTCCTGGAAAGGGGCCATGGCTCTGGGCCCACCCATTTCCCCTGGATATGGGGGGAGACTTGGCTGTCCATATATAGTCCAGTCCAGTGTATAGTCCAGTAGAGACTGGTCATTAGCGTGGTAGGAATTCCCCTCCTTTCAAAACACAAAGCTTCATGGTTACCATGGCCCTTCCAAACAACTACATTCAAGACATCTGAATGGATGGGTGTCTGCCCTATTTAACAACCAAGCACCAAGACTGTGTTAGTCCATCAACAGAAGGCCTTCTATAGTCATCCAGATGGAGTCAAAATGTATGCATCTCAACAAATGATAAGCCCAGACATTTTGACGTCCCAGAGAAAGGTCAGTTTATATAAAAAGAGTTACAACAATCTAAAGACTTAATGTCCTTCTGAAACACATAAGCTTGAACCCAGGCACTCCCTGTTTCACTCATTGGCTCAAACAGCTGACTCAACTGAAATTCAAGGAAAAAAGGAAAAAAACCTTCCCCATATATCGAAGGACAAAAAAAACTACAGTGTGTGTGTGTGTGTGGGGGGGGTAGCCAAGGATTGTTGAACTAAACAGTCCACACCTGGAAGTGCTTGTAGTTCATTATAAGCAATTGTGTATAATGGATTGGAGATTAAACTAAATCTATTTTCTTACAGCAAGTTTTGCCAAACTCCTGTAGAAATCTGATCAAACAGAGTGAACGTGTTTCAGGACGTTTTCCTCATGAGAGCATTTTGATGCATTAAAAAAAATGATCCATATTATCCGTATTTCAAGGATAAATGTGGGCACAACCTAAATCGTGTGGGCAGACACAGATTAGAGTTGGATGATAGAGCGCTGATATTGGCGCAGGTAAAACGGTATCACACAGTAAAGCAGCAACGCTCAATATCATTTCTCTCCGCCATCCGTCAGCCCAAGGTCTGTCAGCCCACAGACAGAGGAATATAGCTTATAGTAATACAGGCTGGCCACCACATGCAGTACATACATTAAGGATCTCAAACAGCTTCTTCTTCTTGGAGGGCTCCTCCACCCAGAGAAGGATCTGCCGCACGTTGGAGCAGGGCAGGTTCTTGTCCCCGATGATGACACGGACAGGCCGGTGGGTCAGCCGCGCCGCCAGCTGCTCAGTGCCCTCGGGGATGGTGGCCGAGGTCAGCAGTGTCTGCCGCTCCTCGGGCACGTGCTCCAGCACCTCCAGGACCTGCTGCTGGAAGCCCATCTTCAGCATGGTGTCCGCCTGCACCGCGGGACAGCAAGACAAGAGGGCTTTCACCATTGAGACCCCATAGTGCAGATGGGTCGGACATTTTACTGTGGAAGGAGTGATGTCATCACCATACACCATACATTTAGTATGGTGATGACATCATTTCAACATGGCGGCGTTCCTGTTTGACACCCTCCCCTCTTTTTAAATGGATTTCTTTGAAACAATACTTTGACAAACATCATATTCAATTTGGCATAAATATTAGTGTCTTCACTTCTTGATTACTTATTGCACCTTTAATAAATGGGTATCAATACTGAAATTCTAGGTGTGTGTATCAAAATCCACAGAAATTCCAGGAAGTGTTAGAATTCTCATTCAATGTAAATGGGACATAGTAGGCCCATAGTAAATTGTTACATCATATGATCAATTAACATAAATATGTTCTTAAATATGTTATCGAAACACGAGGCCAAAGGCAGGTTATACTTATTGCACGAGGTAGTGCCCTTACCTCATCCACCACCACCACCTTCACCTTGTCCAGCTGCACCGCCTTCTGCTTCAGGATCTCCAGGAGCCGGCCAGGAGTTGCTATGGCGATCTGAAGAGACGGAGATTCATTGTAAATGAAGAAATTATCCAACTCAATATATCAAGTCAAGTGGGATAAGAGAAAGTGGGATAATCATCCCACTCCTTTTTATACCAATGTCTAAGGGCCAAACCGAACATAGAGCAGAGGTCTAGGGATCCTATGGTGGTGGAGCTGGTACCTTGATGGTGCTCTTGAGGCGGTGGAGCTGTGGAGGCAGGGGCATGCCCCCCACCAGCAGGGCTGTCCTCATGTTGGCCAGGCCCACCACCAGCTCCTTGGTCTGCCTCTCGATCTGGATGGCCAGCTCCCTGGTGGGCGTCAGGATCAGGGCCGATGGGCTCCCCGGGCCTGCACTGGCTTTCTGAAAGACAAGACAAGTAATTGAGAAAAAAGGAAGGCTCTTTATACCCACACACAGTTATTAAAGGGGCAGTAGCTAGGGTGTAAACAGTAAAACACATCAATATACTATTGTTATTTATGTTGATGTAAATGACAATATCGTACCTCCAGTGCCCGCATTATTACAGGCAGCAGAAAGGCTACAGTTTTCCCAGAGCCAGTGTCGGCGCTGGCAATCACATCCCTCCCAGTCAAGCCAATCGGCACCATCTGCATCTGGACGGGGGTGGGCGCCTCGTAGCCCGCCTTCTTCAGGTTGCCCCCCAGCGTGGCCGGGAGCCCGCAGTGCTGGAACTCCACGATCGGTCTGCACACGTCCGTCCCCTGGGCCACGATGCCAAGCTCCCGTTTGATCCGGTCCACTTGATCTTGTGTCAGACCCGAGATGAACGGGTCCTCCTTGTACACGTACCCCGTGGACTCGTTTTGGACACTTGTAGTTTCTGACTGAGGCTGGGGAGGGGTACTTGGATCTTCTTTTCTTCCCTGATCACGGTTAAAGGAGTGCAGGAGGCCCTTACCCATCTTGACCAGGTGTTGACCCTTGCACTCTAGACTGCAGACGTCGTTGTCGGTGCTGTCACAGATGTACTCGCCGTAGCGACCACACATGACACAGACCGGTTCCCCAGGTTCAGGCCACCTCTGGCTCTTGCGGAAAGACTTGACCGGTTCCTCCTCCTCCTCATCATCATCACTTTCACCCGAGGAAGCAGGTTGGTCGGTACTCTTAATGTGGCATGGGCTCTTTTCCACAGACGTGGCCTCTGCATGTGTCGATATTTGTGGTGTTGTTGTTGTTGTTTTGTTGTTGTAGTAGTAGTAGTAGGTTTTGGGGATTGGGGGTCTTCTGGGGGATCACCCTCTCGTGGGGTACTGGTACTGGTACTGGAACTGTGGACGCTGGTTCGAGACCCTCCTGGACCTTTGGACGACCCATGTGCTCCTGGTTGTCTCCAGGCCGCCCCTTCTTGCTCTTCTTGGGAGGAACTTGACGGGGGGACCCTCGGTGGGTCGCTTCACTTTCAGAGCTCTTGGCATAAACATGTTTTTAGCTAAGGAATGGACAAAAAAAGGGAATAAATGTTGGTGACGTAGGGCGGCCAACAGTGAGTGCAACACACACCTTTACCTTTAGTTTATCAAGTTCATTCTCGTATTCTCACAAAGAAACTTTCCTGGACTCATGACAAAGCAATACGCGGATGGAAGTGAGCGCATTGAATCCGCTGGTGTGGTGTTGAGGTGAACCTAAAGTACGTGTCCTGTACACATATATAATATACACGTGACAATGCACCGCGCGTCTCACCCGCCGCCGCGAAACAACGACAACAACCGTCTGAGAATATGACAACAAAACATGTCGACGCGCGCTGATGACGCGGGAGTGTCGCCCGCATGCTGGGTGTTGTAGTTTTACAGACGCAAGGCCCGTTATTAAACCCCGACGCCGTCTCTTACTGTTGGAGGATTTGTGTCGTTCGGATGATGATATTTTGTATTGCTATGAACAAATATCTCCATGTTCCGTGCATACACACAGACACAGAACGCACCCGGTTGAGTCTTTGTTATTTGCTGTGTGTGGGTCTAGGAGCCTGAAGTATGTCAGAAATAAAACAGCACATGGCAAAAGTAAGATGAGATAAGATAAGATTTAACTTTATTAATCCCGTGCCAGGTTGCATAGCAATACAATAAAACAATAGACGAATAAACTGTAGAATAATACAAATAAAATAACATATTTACACATTTACAGTAAGTCTAAGTCCTAGGAGAAGTATAAAAATATAAGTAAGATAAAATATTCAGTCCGCAAAAACAATTTGGCAATAGAGTAATAAAGCCGTAATAATAATAATAATAATGGTAAGAAGAAGTATTGCACATGATAAAAAGAATATTGCACATAATGATGTATGACATTCATTGGTCGCAATGGTAAAATATATATATATATGTCCAATCATCATCCCTCATTGTTTCTCCGACGTGTTCTAGATACAGTCTCTTGTGCTCTCTTATAATAACCTGCTAGAATAAACTGGCCGTGCGCTCCGCGCATGCGCACCGCCGCTCCTCCCGAGACAGTGCGGCAGGGAAAACCGCAACAAGGCGCACGGCGGCTGAATTTACAATCGGGACGTCAAAACACGGGCTGATCAGGGGAAGATGTAGACATGAACACAAACGCGTCACCCGCGACTCATAAACGAGAACTGTGGAGTTTTTTCTTTCCTTGATATTGAAACAATTAGATTTATTTCTGATTAAATTCCCATAGGTAGTGGGGGTATATCCTCTGTCTCGTTGCCGAGGGGAGATTACATCCAAGAAGTGAAATTATGGGTGAAGTGCAAGACGTTAAGGATGTTAAAAAGACATTCATCGCCCCGGCAATCAAGTCCTTTGATCACTACGACTTCGCCAGAGCCAAGATCGGCTGCAGCCTGAAGTGGTTGGTGAGCAAGGCGTACGGGACAGGTAGGCTCCTCATGTGCTTATATATCCTATTATGATTATTGTTGCACGGCAGAAGATGATACATCGCATATATGCATTTATTGACAATCACTTGGTATCACTAAGCAATCGACCACTGTCTCGAAATAAATCAACATTTACTCAAGAAACGGTTCTCAGCAAAAAGGTATTTCGTGGCTGGTCCATCGCGTCTAGGATGGGGTGTAAACAGAGGGGAGAGGAGGGTGGGGTGGCGTAACGTATAGGGACTATACTATACTACACGTGAAACCATTACAGAATAGCTCCATAATTAAACCACTATTAGTTATTTGTGTGTGTGTGTGGTGTGTGTGTGTGTGTGTGTGTGTGTGTGTGTGTGTGTGTGTGTGTGTGTGTGTGTGTGTGTGTGTGTTGTGGACACTAGGCATGGGCACAGACAATTCCCTGGCCTCACATGTTCCTATGGATTACTATTATATTATTATACTATTATGGATTACTGTGAATTTGTCTATTTATGTTAACAGGAAGAAATGTGGCCCAAAGCCACATATGATCGATTGGAAGACAATACCACTGGCTCTCCATATATAGGCTGCTAGAGTAAATGGATAGGAGGAGATTTATTGTCTGGACCAAAGAGCAGTAAGCATCTATTCTGCTTCGGTTAAAACAAGAAGACTTGTTAAAGCAAGATATTGAATATGGAATGGGCTTCTTCTTTTATTGAACACAGTGCAACATTGTAGGACAAGGCACCCACCTCAATGGAAAGAAAAAGCATAGCCCGCATTCTAAGTCAACATGTACATTCAATTCAGTTCCATATCAGTTCCAAGTTCCGTTGTTGGAAACCCAGGTTAGAGACTGCACGATTTACCCATTTGGGAGGACTGATTAGTTGTCTATTCTATTCCGAGAAGCATAACTCTGAGCAAACTATCATTAAGACCCTCCTCAGTCTCCATGTGGTTTTAAACACACACCATCACATTCTATTTGTAAATATAAACAATATAAAACTATAGAGGGCAGATGGTCTCTGCAGGAGACAAATCAGCGTTGTCTGTGCAGACAGACGGTAGATTATCCCGGCCCTCCTCTCTGTTTAGTGGAAGCTCTGAAACACACACACACACACACACACACACACACTCAGTTCCCTGGTGTATTCCCAACCAGGACCGACTGAAATGGGTTGAGTTCAAAAATACTTTCCCCTCACCAGAGAACCAGGGCGGGGGAGGAGACAAAGAAGGGAAAAGATCCCAGATTGGGAATTTAGCCCAAAAAAAATCCAAAGCGAATTGTATTCAGATACAGGTCCTTAGGAGCATGTATAGCGTTTAGATATTTTTTCTCAAAGAGGCTTACAGGTAGGCTGCAAACATTGGGAATCAAACCCAGTACCTTTTGGCTTGGAGTAGAACCCTGAACACTGGACTAGACTAGGCTAGCCTACACCAGCATCAACAGTCTGACTATTGAATGTAAGGTTAGCAGAGATTAGCAAATGTGAACCATGTACATCATTGTTCTCTGGACAACATGCATTGCCTATATGCTTTAAAGGGGCCCTATTATACCACCAGGTGTGAGCGTCACTATGTCACAATGACAATTTTAGTCACATGACAATTCTGAAACTGCTTGTAATGGCTAATCATGCTTACACTGGGTGGTATATTAGGGTCCCTTTAAAGTCAAGTTACTGTCCAGTACCTTCATAACAGAAACTCTGTGTTGGTAAACCGAAGGAGATTGTGTCATCTATTTGTAAAGGAGGATGCAGACACACGGGTTGAAAGAAGGGTGCACCTTTAATTGTGGTAAAAGCAGAAACAAAACAAATCTAAAATAGGGCCAGTTCACTCTGTGTCTGTCCCTCCCCATGGGTTGAGCTCCAGCTACTGCCCTGGTTTAAAGAGGCGACAGGTGATTAGTAAATTGGGAACACTTGTCACTAACTCACCTGTCTTCACCTCCCCTCCTGTCTGTCCCCACAGACATCTCAGCCACCCACACAACCACCACTTTTCACCGCGTTCTATAAACAGTGCGGTGAGTCGCATATGCGTTCTATCATTTTTGGTTCCACGGAGTTAAGAAAATTAAAAGCATAGCTGATTGCTCATGTTCTTTGTGATTTAGCAACCATGTGAGTTTGCTGGCCTTTTAAGATGGGAAGATGCCAAACTAAGGGTATATAACATATGACATTTATACAGTTATTGACATGAAGGGTTGTTCACTCTCTCGTAGATGTGCTGGTGTGTGTGGTGTCGTGTGTGTGTGTGTTTGTGTGTTGTGTGGGGGTGTGTGTGTGCGTGCGTGGGCTGCGTGCGTGCGTCTGCGTGCGGTGCGTGCGTGCGTGCGTGCTGTGCGTTGCGTGCGTGCGTGCGTGCGTGCGGTGTCGTGCGGCGTGTGGTGCGAGAGAGGAGAAGTTGTCTGGAGAGTCTGGTTTCTGGTTGCTCACTTGAAGCACATCCAGTGTTTTTACCGCTTAATGACATTTAAACTAGCTTGAGTCCGAATACACACACACAACCACACCACACCCACACCACAACACACCACACACACACACCCACACAAACACCACCACACACACACACACACCACACACACACACACACACCCACAACACCACACACAGTGCATTCCTCTTTGATGACAGAGGGGAACGAGACAGGGATGTTCGTTGAGATGGAATCGAATCGGACTCTCTACCCCGCTGCAGTTGCTATGCAACGATCATGCCTAATCTACGACTCTCCAGGAGACTTTATCCAGCACTCGGATGAAAAGCACAGGGCAGACTTTCTGGAAGAACCTTAGCTAGAGAGACTAACCTAGAAATGTTAACATAGAAACCCGATCTATACTATGTTGCTGACAAACAGCTTTATTCAGAGTGTGAATGCATGCATATGTTTTCCGCTATCCGTCCTTCCCATTTAGCTATTTCTTCCACCCCTCAAACAAATTAGATCCTCTTCAGTATTTATATAAAGAGGAGAGACTTCAAATACATAATGCATTGGTTAATACGATTATATGACTGTTACTTTCCAATGGGGAAAGTAACACACACACACACACACACGAACACACCACATTGCACATTGCACACCACCACACACCACCACACACAACACACGACACACAACAGCACACCACAACACACACACACACAACACACACACAACACACACACACGACACACACAACACACACACGCACAGCCACGACACATGCACAACACACGAGCAGTCACTTCAGTTCCCTGGTGTGATTATTCCCATCACCAGGACCGACTGAAATGGGTTGGAGTTCACACACACATCACACACAACACACACACACGAGGAGATTAGTGCGAGGAATGGAGTGGATTCTGCAACTAAACGTTAGTTACGCCTCCGAGATGTGAAAGCGATCAGTCGGGTATTTGATTTTTTGGCGGTCTGCCTTTTTGATTGTATCTGCGCAGTAAGATCCCAGAGATGTAAGATGCACTTGCTGTTCTAGGTCTTCTGGTGGAGGGCATGCAGGTGGCTCTGGTTAGTTTTCTTGTAGTTCGCCCAGTGTGCAGGGGGGAGTATGGGGAGGTGGTCGCCTCCGAGGGGTACGTGGACTAGATCTTGCTCTGGTTGAGGACATGACCTTTCAATTGTGGTGGAAGTGAAGATTGAACCCACTGCTACATAGGCCTGCAGCCGCAAACCAAAACACACAATAGTATTGCCAAGATAGATGGCTGGGGTCTTCCAGCAGGTGCTGGGTTCAATTGCTGAAGATGTTGAGCACATCGTTTATCAGTTTCTTTAACATTGTTTTCAGATGTGTGTCATTAAGGAGCAGGTACAGTAGGTAGGGGTTAGGGCATCTTTGACTGCAGACATTGGGGATCGGACACAATACTTTTGGGGTGGAAGTCCCTGTCCGCTATCCACCTTGACCTGCTCCTTAATGACACCTGAATTGAGAGAAAGTGAGTGTGGAGAAAATCCACCATGTCCTTAACAATGAGTGGCACAAATCGGGCCAAAGTAAAGATTATTCAGATAACCATTCACAGGAAAAGCACCTGTTCATATGTTGTAGAACCTAAGGCCTATTCCCTCTCGTGTGGGATTTTCAACAGATGGCGTCCGAGCAGACCTGGCGGGACCCTTCTCATCACCAACCAGTAGTGACCCAGGAAGCACCTGAAAAGCCCCCCGTGCTAGCCTGCTGGCTGTCTGCGCCGGACCTCTAACTGCAGGGCCGGCAGCCTGGTCTGAGGGAGTTGACCCGGCCGCCAAGGCTCTTCTTGGGGCACGATGCCGGTAATCCAGGCCCTGCTCAGAAGAGGCCTCTTCAGTCACGACCAGCGGGCGGCTTCGTCACGGGGAGAGAGAGACCTTCAAAGGAGACCTCTGCAAATGGTAAGGGCAATCGAGGGTTATCGGAACATTTCTTTTGGGGTTTATGATTTAGGACAGCATTGTAGTCCCAAGGATGTCAATGGTACGACTCTGGAGACTTGGGTTCGAAACCCGGTGTTGGATCTTTTATTTCATGCAGTTTGAATCTTTTTGTATTTCTTCTCAAACAGAACCAGGATAGGCTGAATTACCTGTTAGTGGGAACAGTGTGTGTCTGAGGAATACTGGTACACATGTCTCCCTTGGGCCCTGACCAGGAATAAACAAGCAAAGAAAAGAAAATCACTGGATGTATGTTATTAGCTGTTAGTGGGTGTTGGTCTTAAAACGTGAGGCATTAAAAGTCCTCTTAGTGTATCAGCAACATAAAAAACACAGTAGTTATGGTTTAAAGGTGGTGTATAATAAATAATCATTTATAATCATGGCTTTATTACAAAGGGATTCTGAAAAGAATCAAGTGGAGGCAATTTTTCCAGAACTATTTCTCTGTGGAGATGTTTCAGCCTCTTGGTAGTTATATTATTGCACTCAAATTCCAGTATTTATTGAGAGAGAAAAGACTGCGATGCAGGGATTTAATTGTTTTTGCAACTCTCTATGTGGCTCTGTTGTGATTATTGCTATTGTCTTTTGTTCTGGTTCATTTTGGGCTTCTCCTCCGCGCCGAATAATGTTTGTCTGTGGTTTAGTCTCACACGTTACCAATTGAAATACTGCCTGTACTACTATACTACTGTAAGTTTGTACAGTACTGTACTTTACAGTAGTGTACTATATTCCTGGTAAAAGTATTCATTAAGCTTATTTTACTCAGTTCAGGTTATCCTTTTTCTTACATCTCCTGACTTCTATCCAATTCTAAAAAATAAAAAACCCTTGCTGGTCTTCCCCTGCCAGAAAACCAGCGGTCTCAATAAAAACACGAGTGGAGTGGTTATTTACTGAAATGGTGGATAAGTGCAACTTCAGCCAACCACCAAGCCAGCAAGCCAGCAGCCCACTGCTCCACTCAGCCATCTAATCAGTCCCAGCAGAGCAGTCCCGCACACTTCACAGGTGCATTCCTTGCATCCTTCCAGACGGTCTTGGTGATTGGTGGCAGCTAAACCTCCGGGTTATCATCATTCCAAACCTCTCCTCTCCTTCTATACTTCCCGCCTTATATCCCGTGCCTCGCAGCTTATCCGTGTTGCCATGTGTGAAGGAGAGTCTCTTCAGCTGTGACCACACAGGTAGCCTATCAAATGACAATTAGAGGGTGTCGTTATTCTGTAAGTCTAGTCGTCTCAAGAGCAGCCTTTTTTAATTGCTCCAGTTAATTGCCATTGAGACACGATTAGCAGTCCCTGTGTGGGGCACGCCTGCAGCATGCATGTAGAGTCGTACTGTGTTTTATTGCTTGTATGAGCAAATATTTAACATGTTAACGTTTGCTGCAGTTCTGAATGATCGTTCAACTAATTGTAATCTAAATGATTGTATGTTTTCATAAGTAATATATTGAATGCATGTTTCAGGCGGGAAAAAATTAAGAGCCAGCTTTAATGTTAGTGTGCATCAGACTGTAGGCTAGCTGCACAGAGATCAATCAATAACCAATCAATAACCAATAAAGAGATGAATCAATAACCAATAAAGGCCATGAAGGAGGCCATGTTGTGTTTGGCTACATTGCTGAATATCCTTCATAGTGACACAAGTCTTCAGCGCAGCTCCTACCGTGAGCAGGCTGGGATGATGTCATGTGATCCAGTACCCATGCTGATCACCTCTAGCACGCGCCAATGTCAACTGTATCCCTGGTTGGGAGTGAGCGCAGCGTGTGCCTTGTGTGTGTGTGTGTGTGTGTGTGTGTGTGTGTTTGTGTGTGTGTCTAAAGCAACAGATGCCCATGCATGCATTCATTAGTATTTGGTATGCATGTGTGCAGTGTATATGTCAGTGAGTCTTTCTAGGACTCGTTCCTGCCCCACATAGCCATAGAAACGACACATTTAGATGTGTGCGTATACCCGTGGATACCCCATCTTGGAGAAACATTGTCCATATTCCCCACCAGCTCATCTGTGTCATCTCCATTCTCCTCCTCTCCAACCTTCCACCACCCCTCTCTCCATCCAACGGTCTGCAATTAGTCGGGTGGACTATTTTTATTAATTTGTATATTTGATTATACAACACACTGAAAATTGTATATGCGTGATTTAATGTTTACATGTGAGAACCTGAACAAGATGGCTAATCAAACCAAGTGACGAGCGTTTGTCAGTGGATACGAGAGAGTTCTGCGTGTCTTCTATGATCAGGCTTCATCAAATTTGAGATGGGAACAGGATATGAAGTGAACCCTCGTGGTTTGGCTTGGTTCCTGTTGTATATACGTAATTCAGGATGAGATGTGAGCTCATGCTGCCTGCTCAACAGATGATAACGGCATCTATTTAGACATCTTAAAGCATCTTGGAATGGTTCTGCAGTCAAGAAAAAAGTAAATATATGAACTACTTGTACATTGCGAAGTTGAGTTACAAAGATGGGTTGAAAATGTTGTGAAATCGATTTCTGCAGAAGTGTTAAAGTGCAACATAAAAACTGCAACCAAGGTTAGAGACCTGCCAATAAGAATGAACAATCAATATTCAGAACCTGTAGTAGTCACAGCATGTGCTACAACAAGCACCAGCTATGCACCTAATTCAATCATTAAATCATCTTCCCTTTTTAGCCTGAAGGTCACAGAATGCTAGTCACATGGATCGCAAATACCATTAAGGCAACTTGTTTACACACAAATAATCGTAATCTTTCTCATCTTTTAAAAAGTGAAACGTCCATTTTAATTTTAATGCATAAATGTGATGAATATGGAAGTGTCCATGCTAAACACTATTATTTGTTTGCAGTTCCTATTCATTTCTTCCAATATTGTCCCAATTCTGCGATGAATCCCTGTAGTATTCTGTTGTATTCTGTTGTAGTCCGTTGTCGTCTGTTGGTCGCGAGGACATATCTAAAAGTCACTTCACATTTGTATGGCTTGAAGAACATTTATATAATGGTGTGTTTCAGGTTGTTTGGAGCAGAAGGAACAGCCTTTAGATGCTCATGGCGATCACTTGTCGGGTTACGTTGTCACATGACTGGGATGTGTTACGTAAAAGAAATGTCCACATACCACAACAAAATTATTCCCACCCAGAAGATAAATAATCATCTCTCTCTCTCGCGCTCTCTCTCTCTCTCTCTCTCTCTCTCTCTCTCTCTCTCTCTCTCTCTCTCTCTCTCTCTCTCTTATTCCTCCTCCTCTTCCTCCTCCTCATTATTTCCTCTTGGCTCTCGGTTATGAACATTATTGGACGCAAGCTTCAATTGCAGCTGTCGCCCACACTAGCGCCTAAACACACTCTACACACACTCTCTCTCATACATACATACACACACACACACACACACACACGATGAGAGAGAGAGAGAGACAGAGATAAAGAGAGAGAGATTTTTTGGGGGGTGGGTGAGGTGGGTACGTAGAATCACTGCTGGTGCTAAATATATGCACGTTTGACAGAACCATGTAATTGAATGGCATACATACAGTATATATATGCAGTACTGTATACTTGAAAAGCCTGTAATTATCCTATCTGTGGGAGTTGACCCCTGCCGGCTTCCAGTGGATTTGCTGGGCTCCTCTGACAGCCATGGCACAGGTACATGTTGTGTAGAAAACCAGTTTATTGAAGACTTGGACTCTTGAGTGTGTGTCATTGATGGCTGGTTTATCCTGCATGCCCTGAATCCCCAACGCACCACAGGTGTGCAGCCTCTCCCTGTAGCCCCAGACTCTTAGCAGCCTGACTCGGGTCAAACACACACACTCCACGCTATCTTTTTTACTTGTTTATCTTCCTATGTATTATTTGTTATTATTTACTATTGTACTGTAGAATATAGAAACTTAAAGGCTTCCCTTTGAAATAGGAAGCAGGCATACTGATAGTGAACAAGTGGTCTAGCTGTATACTGGACATTCCCAAGAGACCATTTTGTAGCTCTGAAATCACTTTTCTATGGTGGCCTAATGCATAATAGATAATGGCTGTGTGTGTTTTATTGAAAAACCAAAAACGCATACAAACAAAGGAAATCTTGATACAAGACTAGGTGCGTGTGTGCATGCGTGTGTGTGTGTGTGTGTGTGTGTGTGTGTGTGCTCCTTAGCCCTATTATGGCCAGCAGTACAGACAGGTTATTAAAGTGTCTCAGCCAAGGGATTGCTATAATGGCCTGGCTATATGATGCATGCAGAGGGTTCATATACCATTTTTATCTTCGGTACATCAGGACAGTTTTTCCCTTTACTTGAACCACATGACCGCAAAAAATATAGATTTGATGGTGTTTGTACTGCATTGCTCAAACATGTACTGGATATTAATGAAAAAGATTTTCCTTGAAACGGTTAGGTTTTATAATTGTTTTCAGCAATTAAGAGATGATCACTGGCTTTCTTTTATTCCCTTCTCATCCTCCCTGATTTGTCAATGCAGTTGCATCATCACAATTACTAAAAGAATGCAAAGTACAAAACCGTGACCAACTGTGTAGCTTGATAGGCATGAATAAAAAATATGACCCAGCGTTATGTGAAGTCAGGAGAGCACACATAATGCACCCTGAACGAGCAATTCATTTAAATCAGTTAGTTCACTGTCTTGAACCTTACCGTGGACATGGTCCAGTTGACCATGTATGTGTTGCTTAGCTTTAATAATGAATAAGGTTGTAGAAAATAGGTCACGTTTCTGTTAGCATGTTCTCGTACGTAGGACTCATGCACTGTATGTCAGCGCCACCGGTGCTTCTACTAATGCATGCTGGGATAGATGTGGATGGCGCTGGTGGGCGTAAAATGTTTCTCCAGCTGTTTCATGCCTTTACAATATGTGTGGGTTGAAGTGTGTAGGTTGAAGTCTGTCTGTGTGTGTGTGTGTGCGCCCGCCTGTGTGACAGACGGCAATTGCTATAAGGCCATAAAACAGGCAGTCAGAATTATGTACATTTAATCTCAGTGTAGCCAAATGTGTGTGTGTGTGTGTGTGTCACTTGAGCCCAAGGGAGCTCCTATAGATTTTTAAATCTATAGGACAGCATATATAAGCATTGTGGTTCATCATTCAAGTTTATATTCTCTTACCAGGCAACCATATTACACAATCACATTTCAAACATTTAACTGACAAACTGTTAGTCGGTACCATCCGCAACCGTTAGTAAACCCACCTCCCGGCAGCCCCGGTCTCCACAACTACAACCACAACAAGTGGTAGACACTTCTGCCTGTTGGCCCGTTTGCACATTTCGTCGTAAAAAATGCACAAACTAAGTGAAACAGCTGTTGTGCTCAACTGTTGTTTCCTCGCTGCTAAATGGGCCGTGTGTGGCATCCATTTTGGACTGATTTGCCATTCAGACGGAGGTTCAGCAGGAAGAGTACAAATCAGTCAATCAAAGAACTTCGCACTGAGGCAGAGCATGATGGGTAATTATACGCTCAGCAGGCGGCTCTTCTATACCTTCTTCTGCTCCAGGTGCACCCTGGGTAAAGCAGTCATTAGAGCGATGAGATCATCTGTGTCTCTGTAAGAGGCAAGGAGTCGGCATATATTTTAAGTTATTTCATTTGATAACTAGATATTTGTACATTTGTGCAAAGATGGTTAAAATATCCAGTAAATAGGACAGTACTAGTCGTCTAAAAACATCAGTGTTGTCTGGAGGCATCTGGTCTCCTGAGAAGGTAATATTTGCATTTGCAGAAAGAGGAGAAGCAACTGCTTGAAGCGGGTGTCAATATTGACTTACTTGTCCCCCACATCGAACAAACAACCCCCCCCCACCCACCCCCACCCCCATGTGCTTATATAGACGCTGTGGAACAGTTATTACACATATGTCTAATAAATCCAATATATTGGACACGGCGGCAGAAATTGAACATTCAATCAAAGCACCAATCTCATGGCAAAGGCAAACAGTCATACAATCTAATGTATCAGAGTGTATTGGCTTTCATCGGGTAGTTGTCTTTTCTGCTCTACCCCCTCTCCGGAATGGTCAGGGGTCAGAGGTCAAGGACCCCACCCCGAGGCATGCTGGGAGTGGGTGTTTTTCAGAAGGACACTCGACGAGGAGAGATGCGTGTTGTGGTGATCACTCTCGTTGATGGGACGAGGCTGGCTGAGAGGGAGATCATAACAAATTACATTCTATTGTGAGCCCATCTCTTATGTTACTCACTCACTCACTAAAATGTCAAATATTACACCAGTGAATACTGATGAGACATGTACTGACTGAACAGATGATTCAAGATCAAGAAGAATTTAAAGGCAGGATTATTTTTCCCAACATGAATCATTCTAGAGCTTGCATCAAACAGAGGCAGCATTTTTTTTAAATGCGACGCCCACTTTACCATTGTTAATATTCAGTACTGCTAATACCATGTTATTATTGTTAAGTATTGCTAATGCCATGTTATTATAGTCAATAATGCTGCTTAACAACTCAGTAATGCTACTTAACAATTAAAAAGAATATATATGTTGGTCCTCTGTCTATTGTCATCTTGGGGGTGTAGCTGTAAATAATATAGCATTAAATAAATCATATAGTGGTCAATGTGGAAGTAAATAATGTAGTAGGTGTGTGTGGGTTGTCTCTCATCGTGGGAGGGACTGATTCATATGGAGAACATGTGTGTGTGTGTGTGTGCATGCATGTGTGTGTACGTTCGTCTGTTGCACCCCGACATTTTCCACCCCAACCCCTGTTGAGCAGCCCCTGCGTTGCTATGGCTACGCACTGGCAGGCACTGGCAAGCCGTGTTCGTGAGTGGGAGAGCTTCGGCTCTTCTCTAAGCACACACGTTGCATATACAGTATAGTGTGTGTGTGTGTGTGTGCGTGTGTGTGTGTCCGTGCGCGTGTGCGTGGATTTATGCAACCCTATATACCATCCTGTATGTCGACTGGAGTCAGGACCAGAGTGGATGTGACCATCAGTCCAGCTCTCCCAGGGCTTCTCTTGGCATTTCATCCTCCAAGCAGAGTGTCATCACACACTGAGCTGCACCGTGCTCCTTCCTCTCCTGCCTCCTCCTCCTCCGGGTGGGTGGAGATGCGGCCCATGTGCGGTGCTCTCTGCCTGGCCGTGGGCGGCTCCGGCCGGCTCAGTGTGGATGGATGAGCAGGGGCAGTGGTGGACATGAACCGGGGAAGCTGCTGGGGCTTTGGGAGGGTTAAGAGCGGCTCACCGATCTGCTGCGCTCTGTCTCCCCCTTTCATAATCTCACGGCTGGACTGAAGTGTGGGAATGGCAGATGAAGGCATCCTGTTGAAACATCGTCAGTAAAACAATAGCAGTTGCTGTCGCACACATTCCATCCCTTCTTCATTCTCTCTTCCCCTCTTTCTCTCTCTGTCATTCATACACACACAAAGACACCTGTCATCTAACTAGACTAACTCCATCTCTGTATGCACAAAGAGAGGGAGATGTTTATATATATGTACATTATTTATTCTAGATGTATATGTTGTGACACACTCTGGGGTTTTGCTGAGTGTGCACAAGACTGAAAACAATAATTCAACAGTCCCACACCAGGATTCAATGAAATAAGGGCTTTTATTGACTGTAAAGGGGAGGGAAATATAATCAGATTTATCAGTACAGAGTCCGCATTCCAAGAGGGTAGTCGTAGTCCGTAAGCAGGGGTTATCACACCGGGAAGAAGTCTCATATGGTCCAGGCGGGAGGCGGGAGGGTAGTCAGGCAGGCAAGGGTCATACACACAACGGGTTCTCAGACAGTCCAAAGGTCAGGGCACACAGCCACTTCTGTCTCTCTTGAACTCACTCGTCGTCGTCGTCGTTCTTCTTCTTCTTCTTCTTCTTCTTTCTTCTTCTTCCTCCTCCTCCTCCTCCTCCTCCTCCTCCTCCTCCTCCTCCTCTCCCACATCCGCTACTTCTTCCTCTCCCACTTCTAACACAAACACAACCTCTTCCTCTTCCTCTTCCTCTTCCTCTTCCTCTTCCTCTTCCTCTTCCTCTTCCAACTCTCCTTCCTCCTCGACTCTTCCTTCGACTCTCCCCACCACCCAGGTCCTCTCCTATTTATATCCTGGATGCCGGGCCCTGATTGGCTGCCGCATGCTCTCAACGAGCTGCAGCCAAATCCAATGAGGCTAATTGCCTCTCTCCAAACCCTTGTCTCATGGGCTCCCTCTGGGGGCCGAATGGGGAATCTTGGCCCCTCATACTGTCTCCAAATCTCTCCTTTCCTGCCCCTCAGTGGCCGGCTGCCACAATGTATATACAGAATAAAACACTGACTTTTTGACTTGACTTTGACTATATTATCTGTGATCTACTATAGCTTGCTCTCAAGAATAATAAGTCATATTCTTTGTGTTACACGTTTGTATACGTCTATATCAATAACTCACATGTAACCAGAGAATGCCAAACTAGGACAAGAAGAGCTCAGCCCAAAATAATAATTTACAAACATTATCAGCCTGAGACTAAACACTTGTGCCACTATGGAGTTATATTCCCCACTGAGCCTGGTCAGGCCCCGCCCAGCTGCCCGGGGCCCCAGGCCATCGGGCCGCTAACCTGCCAAGGTTAGCTTTTAGGATTCTGCTAAGTAATTGCTGGCTTTTTTGAGATTAAAATATAGAGTCTGCTCTAAAACTGCATTCCCACAACCAATGCCAGACTTTGGAATGGTTGTTTTTTTTAAATAAGCCTGTATGTGTGTGTGTGGTGTGTGTGTGTCATTGTATATTGAATTTTAACGTTGTGTCATGTTAACGTCTGCATTTCTATTACAAAAGATGGTACAAGGCTCTTCTTTGTTTTAAAAGAAGTACATTAGGCGTAGTAATTTTGACTGGCAGTAAGTAAAGTGACACAAAGCACAAAATAGTTGCAATGCCTTAACATTTTTTTGTGGGTAATTAAAATAAAAATGAAAAGATTTTTAAAATGTGTACAGCAGACCCATGTTGAGGAACATTCTCCCCCTAAAATGTTCTCTCTGAAAACTTTCTCTTACCCTCTGCAGAGAGAGAGAGAGGAGAGAGAGAGAGAGAGAGAGACAGAGTGCTTTTCCATGTTCCCTACTGGGTGTTGGCGCAGATCACCTGAAGCTAGTCCTGGGTCTGTTTTTAGACATCTAGAGGATGACGACTGACAAGTGGTGATCCTAAGAACACATGAGTGAGTTTTACATAACCTGCTATAGCAGATGAATCACTGCTGGTTCTCTCTCTTTTACAAAGAGGTCCCTTGCTGCTGCTGGGGGAGTGGATGTGTGGACAGGTATATCCACCTGTGTATGGCTTCCCCATGTGAATGGTAAATGGATTGCATTTATATTGCGCTTTTATCCAAAGCGCCCATGTCTGTCTGTCTGCATTGTGTTCAACTTTGTTTCCCAACTTTTCTTGTAGAGTTTTTATAAAAAACTGAGCAAACATGTGTAGTCACCTCCAAGACCCAAAGGAACATATGAAGTCAACATAAGTCATGACTTATCAACAAACTCCTGGGTTTGTTCAAAACACATGAAGACAACACAAGTCATGACTTATATAAACAAGCTGGGGCAGTTGAGTATCAGTCAGGAGTGGCAAAGATTTGAACCCAGGCACAGAGTGTCACGGTCTCGACCGTGTCTCCGGGCTCACAGGGTGGTGGGCGTGGCTCCGGGCTCAGGTGCCGCCCCAGTGTCCATTAGCGGCACCTTGCGCTGCGCTCGTGCCTGCCATCGATCTACAATCAGTGACAGTATAAGAACCCCGGCTTTCCACCCACTGGTCGTTGGATTATTGTTGCAAACTACCGGTTGTTCTGTCGTTAATTCTCCCCGTTGGAACTCTACCTGTTTATCATCCCCGCACGGATCGTGATCGTCTCCAGCCAGCCGATCATCTCCCTGCCTACCTGTCTGCCCGTCTCTCCCTGCCTACCGGTTCCCGCATCTGCCTGCCGCGCTCGCCACCCATCCCGCTGGTTTCACTCCTGTTACCTCTCTGTATGTATTATTAATAAATCTAAAGTACTGCATAACTCTGAGTCTGGGTCTTGCGTTTGGGTCCTCCTGCACACCACGTGACAGAATGATCCAACCAACATTGGACCCAGCAGACTCAGGCTTGGAGTTAATTAGTTTATGGCAGTACTTTGCCAGCCGGTGCGAGCCGCTGCCGACATACGAGACTGAGCAGTCGCCGAGCTACCTGGGGACCCGCCTGGCCCTGGGGGGGCCTCGTAATGTCCAGCGGGCTCGCAGGCGTCGAGGCAGCAACCCCTGCCATCCCGGGGTCCCGGCTGGACCGCCGCAGCCCCTGCCGTTCCTGCTGCTAGGTCGCAGCCATCCCTGGTCCCGGTCCCAGCTGGACCGCAGCAGCCCCTGCCGGTTCCTGCTGCTAGGTCGCAGCCATCCCTGGTCCCGGTCCCGGCTGGACCGCAGCAGCCCCTGCCCGTTGCTGCTGCTAGGTCGCAAGCCATCCCTGGTCCCGGTTGGACTGCAGCAGCCTCTGATTCCCGCTGCTGGGTCGCAGCCATCCCCGGTCCTGGTTGGACCGCAGCAGCCTCCGGTTCCCGCTGCTGGGTCGCAGCCATCCCGTGACTGCACCCAGCAGCGGGAACCGGGAACGGGACCGGGGATGGCTGCGACCCAGCAGCGGGAACCGGAGGCTGCTGCGGTCCAACCAGGACCGGGGATGGCTGCGACCCAGCAGCGGGAATCAGAGGCTGCTGCAGTCCAACCGGGACCAGGGATGGCTGCGACCTAGCAGCAGGAACCGGCAGGGGCTGCTGCGGTCCAGCCGGGACCGGGACCAGGGATGGCTGCGACCTAGCAGCAGGAACCGGCAGGGGCTGCTGCGGTCCAGCCGGGACCGGGACCAGGGATGGCTGCGACCTAGCAGCAGGAACCGGCAGGGGCTGCGGCGGTCCAGCCGGGACCCGGGATGGCAGGGGTTGCCTGCCTCGACGCCTGCGAGCCCGCTGGACATTACGAGGCCCCCCCAGGGCCAGGCGGGTCCCCAGGTAGCTCGGCGACTGCTCAGTCTTGTATGTCGGCAGCGGCTCGCACCGGCTGGCAAAGTACTGCCATAAACTAATTAACTCCAAGCCTGAGTCTGCTGGGTCCAATGTTGGTTGGATCATTCTGTCACGTGGTGTGCAGGAGGACCCAAACGCAAGACCCAGACTCAGAGTTATGCAGTACTTTAGATTTATTAATAATACATACAGAGAGGTAACAGGAGTGAAACCAGCGGGACGGGTGGCGAGCGCGGCAGGCAGATGCGGGAACCGGTAGGCAGGGAGAGACGGGCAGACAGGTAGGCAGGGAGATGATCGGCTGGCTGGAGACGATCGCGATCCGTGCGGGGATGATAAACAGGTAGAGTTCCGACGGGGAGAATTAACGACAGAACAACAGGTAGTTTGCAATGATCCAACGACCAGTGGGTGGAAAGCCGGGGTTCTTATACTGTCACTGATTGTAGATTGACGGCAGGCGCGAGCGCAGCGCAGGTGCCGCTAATGACACTGGGGCGGCACCTGAGCCCGGAGCCACGCTCACCAACCCTGTGAGCCCGGAGACACGGTCGAGACCGTGACACTCTGTGCCTGGGTTCAAATCTTTGCCACTCCTGACTGATACTCAACTGCCCCAGCTTGTTTATATAAGTCATGACTTGTGTTGTCTTCATGTGTTTTGAACAAACCCAGGAGTTTGTTGATAAGTCATGACTTATGTTGACTTCATATGTTCCTTTGGGTCTTGGAGGTGACTACACATGTTTGCTCAGTTTTTTTATAAAAACTCTACAAGAAAAGTTGGGAAACAAAGTTGAACACAATGCAGACAGACAGACATGGGCGCTTTGGATAAAAGCGCAATATAAATGCAATCCATTTACCAATGGCTGCACCCAGCAGCGGGAACCGGGAGGCTGCTGCAGGTCCAACCGGAGGACCGGGATGGCTGCGACCCAGCAGCGGGAACGGAGGCTGCTGCGGTCCAACCAGGACCGGGATGGCTGCGACCCAGCAGCGGGAAACAGGGCTGCTGCGGTCCAACCGGGACCGGATGGCTGCGACCTAGCAGCAGGAACCGGCAGGGGCTGCTGCGGTCCAGCCGGGACCGGGACCAGGGATGGCTGCGACCTAGCAGCAGGAACCGGCAGGGGCTGCTGCGGTCCAGCCGGGACCGGGACCAGGGATGGCTGCGACCTAGCAGCAGGAACCGGCAGGGGCTGCTGCGGTCCAGCCGGGACCCGGGATGGCAGGGGTTGCCTGCCTCGACGCCTGCGAGCCCGCTGGACACTACGAGGCCCCCCCAGGGCCAGGCGGGTCCCCAGGTAGCTCGGCGACTGCTCAGTCTTGTAGGTAGGCAGCGGCTCGCACCGGCTGGCAAAGTACTGCCATAAACTAATTAACTCCAAGCCTGAGTCTGCTGGGTCCAATGTTGGTTGGATCATTCTGTCACGTGGTGTGCAGGAGGACCCAAACGCAAGACCCAGACTCGGAGTTATGCAGTACTTTATATTTATTAATAATACATACAGAGAGGTAACGGGAGTGAAGCCAGCGGGACGGGTGGCGAGCGCGGCAGGCAGATGCGGGAACCGGCAGGCAGGGAGAGACGGGCAGACAGGTAGGCAGGGAGATGATCGGCTGGCTGGAGACGATCGCGATCCGTGCGGGGATGATAAACAGGTAGAGTTCCGACGGGGAGAATTAACGACAGAACAACCGGTAGTTTGCAACAATAATCCAACGACCAGTGGGTGGAAAGCCGGGGTTCTTATACTGTCACTGATTGTAGATCGATGGCAGGCACGAGCGCAGCGCAGGTGCCGCTAATGACACTGGGGCGGCACCTGAGCCCGGAGCCACGCTCACCAACCCTGTGAGCCCGGAGACACGGTCGAGACCGTGACACTCTGTGCCTGGGTTCAAATCTTTGCCACTCCTGACTGATACTCAACTGCCCCAGCTTGTTTATATAAGTCATGACTTGTGTTGTCTTCATGTGTTTTGAACAAACCCAGGAGTTTGTTGATAAGTCATGACTTATGTTGACTTCATATGTTCCTTTGGGTCTTGGAGGTGACTACACATGTTTGCTCAGTTTTTTTATAAAAACTCTACAAGAAAAGTTGGGAAACAAAGTTGAACACAATGCAGACAGACAGACATGGGCGCTTTGGATAAAAGCGCAATATATCCCTCTGTCCCAGGTTCCTGCTGGGTTGCAGTCATCCCCGGTACCGGTCCCGGGTGGACTGCAGCAGCCTCCCGTTCCTGCTGCTGGGTCGCAGCTAGCCCCGGCCCCCGCTCCGACGTCACCGTTATCCTCCGCCCTGCCTCCAGGTCGTCCACCTGAGGGTCCCTGCTCGGCCTCTGCCCTGCCTCCAGATCGTCCACCTGGGGGTCCCTGCTCGGCAAAAAGTCCAATCTTAGCGATTCAAGTCTTTACTGAGTCGCATCAAAAATGAAAACTGAATAAAGAACAAGGTACATAGGAAATACACAACGAAACACGTGAGGAACCTCATTAATCAACACGGGTGAAAACAGGGAGACTTAATTAGGCCAAGGGTTGAACAGAGAGCATCTAGTGGGGCTATCTGTCTACCTGTGGGAGTGTGTGTGTGTTTGGTGGCTGGCTTAATTGGTCTCACCTGGCCCAGTTAGAGTCTGGGGGGCGGGGCTGCAGGCCTGTGGTGCATTGGCTAATCAGTGCACCACAGGTTAAGTCAGCCACCAGCACACACACTCAGGAGAGCGCTAGCAGGGTACCACCTGCTCTGGTGGCCATTTCATGATCCAAACTTGACAATAAAGCAGACTTTAACACCACCCTGCCTGTGTCCTTGGAGGAGCCCTGAACTAAACCACTTTATGTGACATTGTGGCAGCAGCCCTGCTACACTATATCTCTCTGGTACAATGCATCAAATGCTAGCATTTATGTTTATATCTGTACACTGTGGTCCCTGTAGCAAATAAGAATAATTATCTTTGTGTGTATCATAGGTGCTGTCTGTCTGTGTGTCTCTATGTATTATGATGCTGTCGTCTGGGTCTCTTCTCTCTTGGCCATCTATCGAGGTCTATGCTCTCTCTCTGCTTTCTTATATCTCTCTCTCTTCCCTGTCTGTCTTCCTAGCCCTGCCTTTGTCTATTTGTTACCAAATCTCCGGCCCTGTACGCAACACATGTGCGGAACCATGCACAACTCCTGCTGCCCTTTTCCCCACTGCAGTTCTGTGTTCAGGATTAGAGGATATGTGCTTGTATTTCCTCCCATCATTCCCCACATTAATCCGCTCAATATCAGTATTCAATGTCCAATTGTGAAATGTTTTCAGTCTGACTCCCGGGGGGCGGGGTAACATACACGCAGCTCAGTCCTTGATGTCCTTTCACCGTCTTTGGATTCCATGCTTGCGTTGAACTGGTCTTCAGCGGGTGCTTGTGTGCTTGTATGCTGTTCACCCCCCTCAGTGGAGGCGTGCGTGTGGACATCCAGTGGATAACAGTGGAAACAACATATCGACCGCTTCCTCCATAGTCACCAGTGGAATCAATACGAGCTGTATTAGCACAATCAGCTCAGATGAGCCAGCAAAATAGGTAGTGTGTGTGTTAGTGTGTGAGAGTGGGTGTGTATGTTTATGGTGTAATGTGTGTGTGTGTGTGTGTGTGTGTGTGTGTATACGGTGTATGTGGGATTGTGTGTGTGGGTGTGTGTACGGTGTATGTGCGATAGCAAATGTGTGCATATGATGGCAGATGGATGCATTATATTGAAACCTCTTCATTAAAACAAAGACATACACACAGATTCATCCTCTTCACTCTCCTCCTCCCTCTCTCTCTCTCTCTCTCTCTCTCTCTACCTCTCTCTCTCTACCTCTCTGCCAACCATCCGGACCACTCTGGGCTCATCTCCTCCTCCCTGTTGCTTTGTTCTCTCACATTCTCATGTGGTCATGTGACTTGGAGTGTGTCATCATGGGCCTGGTGGGGCCAAAGTGGAACTGACTTTGTGTGGATTTTGATTGTTTTTCTCTTTGTCCCCGCGGAGCAAAGCAGTCGAACGCAATTACTATCACTTCCATTCTACGTTTCTATGGTCCGACCGCATCGACCCAGCTAGCTTACTTTGCTGATTAACATACCGGCTCCCGGAGACGATGATAACTCACGAGTGAAGAACGTTCTCTGATTCAATTTCGTACTCGATTCGCGGCTTGAATCGTTCACAGCCACCAAACCGCCGCAGTGCAATATTCAACCATCGTTTTTTAAAATGAGTATCAACTTTTATGTCTGTCCCTCCCAGATAAACACGTCAAGTTGTAAGTCAACCTTAAAAGCATAACGACCATCAGCACCAGGGTCTTTTTATGACCCCGTTCCTATATGTGTACGGCAGGCTGCCGGGTCGCCGACACCGATAGGAAAATCAATGTCACACTGCTGACTGTAGCGGTTCAGAGAGGGACTTTTTATTACCGTGTGTGAGCGCCTTTTCATTACCAGACTCCTGAGTGTGGTACACTGTGTACTAATACAGCATGCGGACATCTCAAAATGCAGAAATGTAAACCAAAAAAACGCTGACAATTCAACTTTGCTCTCACTATGAAACCGTGTCTGATAATGTAGTTAATATAATATGTTGTTGCTTTAATTATTCTCAGACTCACTTGTAAGTCACGTGTCTAAGTGTGATGGGTGTCAAAATACTAAAGGACTAAATAGTGAATCTACTGTAACATTTTAATTGACCATATGAACACATGCTATTTCCATGACCTAGTTTAGACATCTAATTGGAGTTGGACAATCTCAACACAAAAATGCAATGGGCAACCTTCAGGACCACTTGAAACACCTTCATAGTACACTGAGTACTATACAGTATAGTACAGTACTATATAGTGTTAGCTCAGTCTAATGTTTACCGGCTGGGCCTCCTGTGGACACCTCGCTCCTGTCCTCTCTTTAACAGGATTAGAATCCCTATTGTCTCGAGTGGAGGGAGACAAGGCCAAACCCATATCTCTGATTGGGCCTGACAGAAGGGAGGGAGGGAGGGAGAGGAGGGGAAGAGAGGGAGGAGAGGGAGGGGAGGGAGGGGAGTGGGAGGAGGAGGGAGTGGGGGGCAGAGCAGAGGAAATGAGAAGAGAGAGGAAATTAGAGGAGAGGAGGAGAGGGGTGGGAAGGGGGCATGGGGAGGGAGAGAGATGGGTATGCCTTTCAGACATGCCTGGACGGAGATGATCGGATGATTAATTCAGTTATTTCTAATCACTGAAATCTGCTGTGTGTTGCTCATTATGTAGTGTATTGTGTGTGTGCATGCTTGTGTGGATGTATTTATTTGTATGTGTGTGTGTGTGTGTGAGTGTGTGTGGAGGTGTGTGTGTGTGTCTCTGGTCTAATGTGTTGTTGCTGCACTGTTTAGACAGACCAGAAGACAGGCTCCTCCGCACCGTGTGATTAAACATGGCCGTGCACTGGCTGTGTTCCCGGATCAGAGGCGTTAGTTAAGTGCAGCGTTGTGTCACATGGTCCTATAGTCTGCGTAGTGCGGGCCCCAGCAGAAATGGGACTTGTAATTGGAAATACTGAAGACGCCATTAAAACCGTGATTCCTTTTTTGATTTGTTGTCGTGGTTCCCTGCTTCCCTGCATTCATGCACTTTCTGCGTTTTCTGTCTGGTTCAAGCCCAAGTTCACATCATATATAAAGATTTGTAAGGGAATATGATGTATTTGTCATACTTTGCTGCAGGATAGCATGAGGTTGTTGCACTCACTACATACAGCCCATGGTGTGACTTTAAATAGTTGATGATTGATATATGATTTAAAATAGAGTATGCGGTGCGCTGTAGTCAGCCTCAGCCCTGGTTACCGTCTATCCATCCATCACTCACTGGGAGGAGGAAACTGGGACAAGTGTGGGGGAATGGTGGGCAGACTGGTTACCGGGGGAACAGCAATGTGGGTGTCACTAGAGACTCTCATATACAGTACACTGTATATACAACCCAATATACTGTATGTACAGTATATATACACATGATTTTACTGTATATACTGTGTATATCAACAGTTTAATGCTGTGATTTTACCGCTCATTCAATTCACGTTTGAAAGGTGGTAGATGTATATAAAATCATAATCAGCCTCATCATTTATATTTTTTATGTTTTGATAATGTGTAAAAAAAATCATGATTTCCATTAAAAATGTCACAACACCAAGACAGGATATGGATTATCTTATCGTGTACATTTAGTAATAAATCTTGACACATATATCAATGCTGTCTCCTCCACCACAGACTCCCACCTGGCCATGATTGATGCACTAATGATGGCGGTTACCATGGAGACGGTGAGCACAGAGAGGGTGCTGGCCTGCGTGCGCCAGTACTACCCCTTGCGACGGCGACCTGGAGACCCCGTACGACACGGAGGACGCGGTCACCACCTGGATCAACAAGGTGTGTGTGTGTGTGTGTGTGTGTGTGTGTGTGTGTGTGTGTGTGTACTATGCATGTGTGTAAGCCAGGGTAGCATACGTACGATTTCCATAAGAGATAAAAAAAAAAACGCTATTATGTAAAAAATGGTGTCCATACATATATTTTTTATAGTTAATATATTCCAATGATGTGTTGTATGTGTAATGTGAATTAATCTCAATTGATGTTGTTGATAGTTATTGTTTGTGGGTTGGTGCAGGTGACTGACTACCTGAAGGACATCATCACCCAGGAACACAAGAAGAAGGATGCTCAGAGCCCAGACCCTGCTGGAAGCCCTCGGGTGGTGTCTCCTCTCCTCTCCTCTCCTCTCCCTTCCTTTCCTTCCTTTCCGTTCCGTTCCGTTCCGTTCCGTTCCTTTCCTTTCCTTTCCTTTCCTTTCCTTTCCTTTCCTTTCCTTTCCTTTCCTCTCCTCCCCTTTCCTCTCCTCTCCTCTCCTCTCCTCTCCTTCACCTCTCCCCTCCTTCCCTCCCCTTTCCTCTCCTATCCTCTCCTCTCCTCTCCTCTCCTCTCCCCTCCTGTCCTCTCCTCTCCTCTCCATTTCTCTCATTTCCTTTATGTCCTCAAAACTATCTATCTATTCTTATACACGTGTGACCGATTAAGAAAGTACAAAATACAGTCATACTTGGCACATAACTTACTGAAACTGCGGTAGAAGTGTAGGACCACTTGGGAGAGAGGACATTCAAATGAAACTTGGTGGTGACACTTGTGTGATGCTATCCTCTGCTGTATGTACTATCTCCTCATTACTGAGACAGTGGACACCCCCGTGTACCCCACAACTCACACCTGTCACCAACGCAACCTCTCACAGAGATTAGAATATTAAAATCTTGAGAACTTGGCACCTAGGTTCTTTCTGTGTGTGTGGGTGTGTGCTCATCCTTATGAATCATTGTGCCTTCAGATCTTCATAGCACACAAGGTGCAGTCATTACACTATCGGGGGTCCCACAGGGCTCCTCCGGGCCCCGTTGGCATGGCAACAGCAACAAAAACAAACCACTGCCGTCGCCCACCAGCCAGCCTGACTCAGCACAAGTGGCAGAACAGAGCCATTACCTTGATGGATATGATGATGTCACACCTGTGTCATTTCATCATACTTTATGATAGTATTAATTTCAGAGAGAGAATACAGAACCATTTCTCCACCCCTCCACTGACCTCCTGGCAGTACTCATCACTCTCTCTCTCTCTCTCTCTCTCTCTCTCTCTCTCTCTCTCTATCTCTCTCTCTCTCTCTCTCTCTTGTTATCTCTCTCTCTCTCTCTCTCTTGTTCTCTCTATTCTCTCTTCAACTCTCCTCACCTCACCTCTCACCTCACCTCACCTCCTCTCTATTCATCGTCTTCACCTTTTTTCCTCTCCTCACCTCTGCCTCCATCACTTCCTCCCTCCCCCTCCCCCCTCTGTCCTCCAGCTCTGCTTCACACTCACAGGAAGTCATGAGTTCTGGGAGGCATCACATTGTGACACCACACCTTCAGTCAGGCAGAGAGAGAGCGATAGAGAGAGAGAGAGGCAAGAGAAGAGGAGAGCGGATAGGAGAGAGAGAGAGAGAGAGGACGAGAGAGAGAGAGAGAGAGAGAGAAGAGAGGAGAGAGAGAGAGAGGCAGCCAGACAGACAGTTGGAGAGTGAGAGTTCTCACTCTGTCAAATGCTTCAGGGAAGATATGACACTCAGGTCTATGAGAGCCTGTGTGCGCATGCGTGTGTGTCTCTGTGGTGTGTGTGTGTGTTGTGTGTGTGGTGTGTGTGTGTGTGTGTGTGTGTGTGTGTGTGTGTGTGTGTGTGTGTGTGTGTGTGTGTGTGTGTGTGTGTGTGCTGTTGTGTGTCTGTGTGTGGTGTGTGTGTGCACTCTCTGTTCAGGCTTCAGCTGAACGCACTGACACTGATGTGTCCAGTCAGTGTGCACACCCAGTCCAGCATGGCTTTACTAAAACACCATTCACACACATGCTGACAGAATGACTGCACACCAGAAGAGGAAGAGTCATCCACCGGTGTCAACGAGACCAGTGGAGCAGGCATGCAGCAAGATGCATGAATCACTGCATCATCAATGAGCTTCATCGTCGGCCAATCACAGCACGCCAGATGACTCCCTCCTGCCTGAAGCAAGAGAGAGCTTCTGAATGTGATGTCAGGTTCATTCAATTCAATTCAATTCAATTTTATTTGTATTAGCCCTGAATCACAAGACAGTCTCAAAGGGCTTTACAGGGCAGATTGTTATGGGCCAAAAGTGATTTTATGACACCGACAGGTTCATGTTCGTATTCTGTTATTTGGGCCAGCAAAGTCAAGCCTGGTTAGCGTCTTTAAAAAAAATACAAACTCAGAAACAACGTCATGTTACAAAAGTAGAAAGACGGATGACAAAATGGAAACCACACAAAGTTAGTCTGTCTTCCAGCTGTGGCAGACACACTGTCCCCCATCCCTGTCCTCCCCCTCCTCCTCCCTCCCAACAGATGTGGAGCGCTGACATCATCACAACACTGCTCTGTTGCATCACACACTTTATTTTAAGCCTGAACTCTAGTGTGTGTGTGTCTGTCCGTCGGTCTGTCTGTCTGTGTGCATGTGTGTGTGTGTGTGTGTGTGTGTGTCAGGACAGGGAGTAAAGGACTAATTAGATGCAAGAGTTGAGCTGCAGCAGGACTGCAGGACACGTCTGGCCTGGGATAAATCTCTCTGACTGGGGGGTGGGGGGGGGGGGTGGGCATGTGGAAGTATGTGTGTGGTAGCTGTGTGTGTGTTTAGGCGGTGTACAAGGTTGTGTTTTGTTTGGTGGAAATAGCATGTGACGGTGTGTGTGTGTGTGTGTGTGTGTGTGTGCGTCTGTGTGTGCGTGCGCGTGTACGTGCGTGTGTGTGTTCCGTACATGCATGCATGGATGTAGCCATGGAGTGATTATTGGGCCATTTGAGATCCATTTGACAACAAATCAAATATGTCCATCATGTAATCCAACATCCATTTTGATAAATATCTATACATGTTCCCTTCATCTGCCCAGAAAGAGTGACAAGAGGTCATTCTGGTAGCTTTTGCAAACACGGTGGTGTCAAGGGTTAAAGGAGGATTCTGATCAGCTGTAATGAGTAAATAAGACTGATGTAGTGAGTAAGTAAGAGTCATGTACTTTCTACGGTCACATAGTCAGTACTTTGATATGATCAGATCCTTAAGAATGAAGGAGTGACTCCTATTACCCGTTCAGAGACCACAGTCAGGAGGAACTACAGTATGTTGGCCGATGCCTACTCTAGAAAAAACACTGGCTTCATTCTTTACTGTCCCATATCCAACACTGCTCTTCCTCCTTATTCTCCTTCTCCTCCTTCTCCTCTTCTTCTCCTGCTCTCCCTCCTTTCTTTCTCATCTTCTTCTCCTGCTCTTCCTCCTTCTTCTCCTTCTCCTCTTATTATCTTGTTCTTCCTCCTCTTCCTCCTCCTCCTCCTCCTCCTCCTCCCTCCTCCCTCCTCTCCTCCTCCTCTTCCTCCTTGTCTTCCTTCTCTTTCCTCTCCCCCCCCCCCTTTCCGGCCCTCTCCTCTCCTTCTCTTCCTCCTCCTCCCTCTCTTCCTCCTCTACCTCCTCTGATGCCTGCTGTCTGCCATGTTCGCTTGCACTGTCACTTACTGTCAGGTCTTTGAAGATTTAGGGTGCTTGCTGCTGCTAGTGTGTGAGAGTGTGTGAGGGTGTGTGAGGGTGTGTGAGGGTGTGTTGAAGTGCTGATAAGTGTGAAGAACCCGGCCTATTCTTGAGTCAAATTATTTCCACTGTAAAAGCGCGGGGGCCTGACATCAAATGTTCCACTGAGGGAGGTTAGCTGACATTTTGAATGCCTGATTGACTCACATTTGTAGAAAGCTCTTGCTGTTGTTGTTGACAAATCCTCAGGGACTTTCCTGAAAAGCAGCCCTCCATTTCCATACAGATGGTAATGGTTTGAACATTACATTACAATCCTGGAAGGTCTTGGTTATTAACTAATTAAATACATGCATTAGATCACGGCCGTAATATCAAAGGCAGGCAGGCGTACTTAATAATAGTGTTTTTCATAAAAGCAAACCTATTGCTGGCATTTATGATACCCTCTTTGTGTTTACACCCTCAGTTGGAGCTAACATGCTGCTAACATGCCGCTAACACATGGCTACAAGTGGCTACCAGGCCGTAGCTTCCTCTGCATACTAACCATCATCCGATCCAATTGTGTCTTCTCTCTGTCCCCCTGTGCTAACGCGCTGCTGCAGTCTCCAACCAAGTGGTACATGAAGCTTGTGCCTGTAAGTCCGCTCACGTCTTCTACATGTGCATGTGTGTACAGTGCTGGTTTGTTCCTGGTGTCTTGTTTGTGCCGGTGTGTCAGTCTTCCTCTATCAAACTAAATGTGCTTCTTCGCTCCTGCCTGTCTGCCGCTGTAACCTCTTGTCTCGTCAACAGCCGTGAACCCATGAACCCTCAATACCCGTTGAAAGGGACTCAAACCCGTAGCCCGTAGTTAATGCAGTGCTCTACCAGGCTGAGCTACACAGACAGACATGCTTCAATATGTTATAAAGTGGCAGGGTAGGATAGTGTACAGTCTAGGGTGTTTGACTCCCAGTTAAAAGAGGTACTGGGTTTGACCCCCCAGATGTCCAAGATGGCCTAACATCTCCTCGAGCATCTTCATCCTTTTCATTGACTTCGTTGTGTATTCACCTGACCTGGACGTGGTATGCTAACCGGCGTCGTACGCTACTGCCGCAGACGCGCTACAGGAAGGACCAGAACCCGAGCCAGCAGCGGCCCTGGATCCCCCCGGTGGACAACCTGCTGAAGGACTCCGCGGACGGCTCTGCCCTGGCCGCCCTGCTCCACTTCTACTGCCCCTCCCTGCTGGCCCTGGACGGTACGGGGAGACGAGGACCTGGGGGGGAGCACTCTGGCTGGGGGGGTGGGCGGAGGGGCGGGGGGGCTGTTCAATGCCTTGCAAGTGAACCTTGAGCCTAAGACGCCTAAAGTGCTTGTGTAAGACACTCAGTGACAGTCCGACACTACGATATATTCACTGTTAATCTGTGGGGCAAACAGTGTGTGTTCCGTGGTGTTATTGTGTGATCGGCCACATTTTACATTTTCAAGATTTCAAATCTTCAAAGCAAAAAAGTAATTTCTCTAGCATTTCCCCCCCATGAATATGAATATGAATACACGTTGTTACATAAGCACTATCCGGCACGTTAGCATACCACAGTGTGATTTGCTCATCAGAATGAATGACGCTTAATCCTGTCAAGGTGTTGATGAGGGCTTTTAATGCAAGACCCCCCCCACACACACACACACACACACACACACACACACACACACACACACACACACACACACACACACACGCAAGCACACGAAAACACACATTTAATTAAAGCCTTGTGTTTAATCAAACGTGATGTCAACAGAAACTGAAACAGAAAGTGATCTACGACTGATACAACACAAACAAATGATTGAACCATTGATTGATAGGATTATCTATTCCTGCCTTTGCTTTGATAGGCCAAAAGTGATTGCCTCATTCATTAGCAGGTTCTGGCATGAAGCGGCACTGTGACCTTGTGACGCATTTGTCACACTTGTGAAAAACATATCTTTGAACCTGAACACAAAGTTTAAATTCCATGTTCATGACGTCATGGTTCACTGACTAACCTCGCCACACTAGCCAACAACAACAACAACAACAACAACAACACCACCAGTTACTTGATTTCTATAACATCACTGGTTCCCATGACCCCCTGACCCCCCTTGTACCCCCCCTCACCCCCCCACCCCCCTCCCAGACGTGTGCCTGAAGGAGAGCATGACTCTGGCCGACCGGCTGTACAACCTGCAGCTGGTCCGGGACTTCTGCAGGGAGAAGCTGAGCGTCTGCTGCCACTTCAGCCTGGAGGACATGCTGTACGCCTCCTCCACCATCAAGGTACACGCTGGGAGGAGATGGGATAGAGATGTTGCTGCCGGCCCACTGGGGACGGACCCTCGGGCATCCGTGGGGGTGGAAAGGATTTGATCAGATAGCTGCGTTGCTGCTGCCAAATGACCTGAAAAATATTACAGTAGCCTTTAAAATGAAGACGTTTAAAATGTGGTTTACATTTATAAACTGACATTTTTTTGGCATATCATGGATGTATTTTTGACATATAATGTTAATGCTATTGATTTTTCATTTGGATTTGTCATTTTGTTTTAGAAAGAGTTACAGTATTAAGTCCTAACCATTTGTGGGCTTTATAAAATATGTTTCATAAAATATATTTGGCTTTAAATGTTCAACTCCTTCAATACATGCTTGTGAGTGAGACAAATATGGTCGTCCAACGTTGTGGTTTCTGAAGGGCAATCTGTTTGTTTATTGTTTTATTTTAGTGCTGAAATGAAATGAGCCACAGTGGAGAGTGTACCAATTGAATGGCAGTCAGAAGTGTGTCTATGAAAAGAATGGAAAGAACAGTGTGTGTGTGTGTGTGTGTGTGTGTGTGTGTGTGTGTGTGTGTGTGTGTGTGTGTGTGTGTGTGTGTGTGTGTGTGTGTGTGTGTGTGTGTGTGTGTGTGTGAGTCAGAGTGTTGAGTCACGCTGGAGAATACAGTTGGTGGAATAGACCTTCTCTCTGAGTGTTGTAAAGCAACACAAGCTGGACCAATCACAGGCCAGCCCGGCTCTGTCTACTCTGCTTGTTGTTGTGTGTACTGTATGTTATTCTTTCTATTTTTCTTTCTTTTTCTTTCTCTTTATGTCTGTATATCTCTGTTACCCATTGGCCAATGTATTTTCTTTGCAAATAACATTGTCGATGTTTTTTTTTTAGACAGCCATTAAAACTCAGTTGTCTGTTTCGCCAGCAACAGTGCTTACTGGCTTCTGATTGGATACGGGATAAAAAAATCAAACCAGGACCATGTAATATGTGCAGAGTGGATCCCTAGCCAGAACCACACTGCACTGCAGTGCAACCTTGACCCAGATTCCAGGCAGACAGAAACACTCTCTGTCTATCTCTGTCTCTCCTGTCTCTCTACTATCTAGCAGATAGACAGACAGGCAGACTGACAGACAAAGCAGATATGAGGGCAGGGATGTGTTTACAATACGACTTACGCTGAGGCCAAAATGGTGATGGTATAAATATCAGATGATGGGAGGGAGACTCAGCTTTCAGCAGTCTACTCATAAGCTGTCTTGTCTGGTCCTCAGATAACATCATGTGAATGATGTAATGGCATACTTGGTGTTGTACCAAGGGCCGTTTTCTAAGACCACCCATCCAACATGGAGACCTTTTGTGTCTGGAGCACATTGAAGAGCATCCTAGCATCCTATTCCCGTACGTCGGTAACACGTGTGTTTCTGTGTGCGCAATTGTTTCCTAATGGAAAGCGAAACGCGTAAATCACGTCAACACCGCCATTGTGCACGCTCTTCATTTAATTAAGTTGCCTGAGATCTTAATTAACATCTGGAGATGCAGCAGGAAACGGAGACGAGGCACCTAGAGCTCACTAGCACTGTGGATGTTGCTGGTTTTTACTTAATTCCTTAGCCAGAAGGATCTCGACGAGCACGCTGTGGTTTCTCTCCGCGGAAGGCAATTAGCGCTGTTTGTTTACGAGCTAGCGCCAGCGTGCTCGCTCAGTGAGGGGCTCTTCTGCTGCAGTTTGGAGCGCAGTGATCCAGCGACAGAAGACCCGCGAGCTTTAAACACAATACAATGTGTTGAGGAGAATCTTGTACTCTGTGTGTGTGTGTGTGTGTGTGTGTGTGTGTGTGTGTGTGTGTGTGTGTGTGTGTTATGATGAATACAAACACACACATACACACACATTGTTGTTGTATATTGTTATGGTTGCTGCTGCTGCTGCTGCTGCTGATAAAACATTTGTAATTCTTCTATCTCTGTATTTCTCTGTCACTGTATTGTACTGTATTTAGTCATTTAGCAGATTATTTTATCCGGAGAGACTTCAAAGCAAGGCTGAGAACAATCAATGCATATAATAAAATTGCAGCGCCGACATTTTTTTATTAAAAGCAACAGCTCGTCAGAGTGCATAATAAGCCATCTTATCTGTCGTATAAGATAAGATAAGATAGAACTTTATTAATCCCGAAGGAAATTCTTATTTGTATGTTGGTGTTATTAGTAATAGTCTAGTCTATATAGTTTTTAACAATAGATTCCACCAGCATTTGTTTAAGCATGTCGGTAGCAGCTCCAGTTGCTCTCTGCAAAGCCAGGGTCAGGACAGTCTGGTTAAAGGTTAAACGGCTTCCCTGGTAAGCCCAGTTTAGCCTGCCAGCAGATCGAGCGTTGTGATTGGACGAGGTGGTGTCCAGCAGAGAGAGCTCCAGATACCTCCATCGACCCACTGGCCCAGTGATTAATGACATCACAGGTCTTCAGCATGCGTGTGTGTGTGTGTGTGTGTGTGTGTGTGTGTATATGTGCATGTGTTTGTGTGTTCCCATCCCTAGATATCGAATAAAGGGGCTGGGGCTGTCTGAGTGGATTATCCCGCCCTCTAGCTCCACCCCCCAGCCTCACAGCTTGTTAGAAATACCACCAATCCCTTCCCCGCGTTCGCCCCGAGAACCCCCACGGTCTGACACGCCCCCATCCCACATGCTCACCAAGCGCTGGCAACACTGCCGCAGATCTGGCAACACTGCCGCAGATCTGGCAACCCAAAGGCTAGCATACCAGGCAACACACCACTACATTGGGGTAGGTAGGTAGAGCTTGTGTGTATGTGTGTGTGTGTGTGTGTGTGTGTGTGTGTGTGTGTGTGTGTGTGTCTCTGTATGTGTGTGTATGTGTGTCTTGTATTAGTTATTTAATTACGCTTTGCTTGTTTCTTTGATTTCTTTGACTATAATGCCAATGTCTATTATTGTGTGTGTGTGTGTGTGTGTCTGTGTGATGTGTGTCTGAAGGTGACTGTGTGTCTGTTCATGTACGTGCATGTCTGCAAGCTTGTGTCCGTCCCTGATGAGATGCCACACACATGCATGTTCAATTATCACAGCCTGTGTGTGCATGTGTATGTGTGTGTGTGTGTGTGTATGTGTGTATACGTGTGCATGCCTGTGTATATGTTTGTGTGTGTGTGTGTGTGTGTGTGTGTGTGTGTGTGTTTGGCCGCTGACTGGCAGCATTAAAAGGTAACCGTCACACATGGTCGGTGCTCGTAAGATAGTTGAAGAGGCAGATGGGGGGGAGGAGGAGGAGAGGCTGGGGGGGCGGGTGGTCTCTTGCTCCTTTAAGCCATCTGGTCTGGCCACACCACAAGAGAGAGCTTTCCCTCTATCTCTCTTCATTTATTTCTGTCGCTTTCTGTCTTTCTTTCTGTCTTTCTTTCTGTCTTTCTTTCTGTCCCTTTTTTTCTTGCTTTCCATTTCCACACACTGAAGCAACGCACATCAAGGTACTTCTTGTAGAAAGGCTGTATTCCTGTAGTCCAGGGACTTGGTTTGAGTGATGTGTCTTAGCTCTGTATCTTCCATTGTTCTGATCTGACTTTCTCTTCTGATTGAATCATTGGTGTTGACTGTTGAGTTCAGTGTTGAAGCTGTGATGACATGAATGATTGACAATTAATGAACGATGATTGAATTTGAAGGGGTCTGGTCACTGAAAGGTGATATGTAATCATGTGTAGTGAGGTTTGGTGAGGTTTGGTTAACACTCATCATGAACCTTCGTTGTCCAGCCCCAGAAACCTTGCTGGGCGGGGTCTGTCATCGGGTGAGTGAACTGCAACGCTGCAATGTAAGAAACCTGCTTTTATAAATAAATAACACACCTCCTGTGTCGACAGTTAAAAAATACCGCAGCAGCACCCTTGGGGGGGCAGGGGGGTGATGGGTCCATGAGGCTCCGCCCCCCTGGTGATGTACAGGCGGGAGAGAGAGAGAGAGAGAGAGAGAGAGAGAGAGAGAGAGAGAGAGAGAGAGAGAGAGAGAGAGAGAGAGAGAGAGAGGTTGCTGAGAAGGTAAATCATTGAGTCCATTTTGTGATGAGCTAGAAGTCATAGAGGCAGGCTTTGTCTATGAAGACCCAGACACATTGTTCAAGGTCACTTCTGGTGCATTTCACATGATACACATGCATTACATATCTGTGCATGTGTGTGTGTGTGTGTATGTGTGTGTTTGTGCTGAGTGAAAGAGAGAGAGAGATAGAGATAGAGAGAGAGAGAGAGAGAGTGAGAGTGAGAGAGCGCATGTTTTTAGTGAGTGTGTACATCGCAGGTAACAATAGAAAAAACAACCACGCTTTGGATTTTGGGATTTGCTTTGTTCCAGTTGAATATTATGTATTGAGTGCATATTCCATAAATAGTTTCTACTTTAAAACCAGGGTTAGGGTACCATAATGTCACCGCAAATAAAGGTTTCTTTAGGGTTTTTTAATATATGAAATCAAAATAGACCCATTTCAGAAGATAAAAGAACACAAAACAGTCTATAATATTATTGACGGGCTACAACGTGAGGGTGAGTAATGACTGAGGCAGTAGAGAGAGCTGAGGGTGGCGGTGACCTCGTTACAGAGCAGGACTTGGATTGTCACATTCCTCGCTTGATTAATCAGGTCAGCCACACTCCATAGGTGTCCTCTGCAGTCGGACGGCGATCTAAGGCCCTTATTTGTGCTATAGTGCATACACATTGCATTATTATGCTAAGTAAGTAGCACATCGGTGTAATAAGGATGGCCCTGCTGGCTCGTAATAGATGTCATCGTGTCATTGACACAGTGATGGGTGTCTTTTCTGCTCTTCGAAGGTGAAACGGTAGGTGTAGCGGTGACCCCTTGTGGCGGACTGGGGGGAACTGCAGCCATATGTTTGGTATTGAGACACTGTGGTGGTGGTGGTGGTGGTGGGGGACGGTGTCTTATTCAGATGTCTTCTGAAGAGAAAATAGGCGTGTTTATTTTATTACTGTTTGTGTCCATTCTGCCATTTTGCTCCTCTCCCTAGAACAACTACCTGGTGTTCATGGCAGAGCTGTTCTTGTTGTTTGAGATGGACAAGCCTTCTTTCGTCACGCCAAGAACTCTGAACGGCGAAGGCACTGGTACGTCTTCTAGTCATGCAACTACAATACCTTCACGCTGTGTGGGTGTATTGACTCCTATGTTAACCTGTGACCTGTGGCTTGACTCCAGTGACCCCGTCCTCCTTGTTGAGGAACATGCCGGCCATCCCCATCTCCAAGGCAACCAAGAGGAGCTTCATGGAAAGATCGCCGAGTCCTGAGAGACCAAGGTATTTCATTTATTTACCGTCACTTCTTAATACTGTATTGGAAATCATGCTATGATAAACTGTTTTAAATTGGTTATGGTTAAATAAATAAATATAGTGTTTGTCTCTCTGTCTCATTGTCTTAGCTTACCCCTCCGACCACAACCTCGCAACACAGGTGAATATCACACCACTTCTTGTTTTTAAAGGTCCAGTATATATATAATTAATGTGTATATATATTTTTACCATTTTACATGATTGATTACTTCAATTAATTTGGTCCAGGTGAAATCAAGAGGTCCACCTCAATGTCCTTTGTGGACGGCAACATCGGAACTTGGCCCAAAGAGAAGAGGTCATGTTCTTTTATGTTCCCAATGAAAATCGACAATGTGTTTAGAAAATCAAATCCTTATATTGTTGTCCATAGTTTAACACACTTTAATACTGATATCAACACAGAACAAATCTTCTAATTTTCTGGTGTGGTTCCTCAGATCCGGGCCGTATGGAGTGTCCTTCGACATCCCGTTTGACAAACAAGACTCGGCGCTGGCCCCCGAGCCACCGTGCCGCGGCATGGTCCGCTCAGCCAGCACGGACGACGGCGCAGGCTTCAGTGTCCACCACCTGCCCCGCGGCATGAAGAGGAACCTCTCCTTCCAGCCGGTCCACGGTCAGACCCTGGGCATCCAAGAGGAGGGGTGCCCGGAGGGTCTGGCCGCTCCCGAGGCCGACAGACGACGCCCGACGGGCAAGGCCTACCCCAACGGACACGGTGACGTCCTCGTCGGCCCCTCTGGCGCCCCGTCCATGGAGGAAGCCCTGCGGATCATCAGCAGCAACAGGCCCGTCGCCAAGGGCACCACCAGCGGGTTCTTCCTGCATGGCCCAGGACCCGGCCCAGCGGGCTTGGGACCGTTAGAGCCGCTGTCCGAGTCGCACTCCAAAGGGCTCCCTAGTCCATCGGACGACACCGAGATGGACACGGGCGTCCACATGCACACAGAGGACATGCTGGATGAGGACTCCTCGCTGAAGGACTGCTCGGTGAACATGGAGCTGGAGCTGGACACGCCCAGCCCCAGCGGGAGCGCTTGCAGCAAGTCCCCCTCCGCCGTGAAGATGACCAGCTTCGCCGAGCAGAAGCTGAGGAAGCTCAACCCCTCGGCGCCCGACTCGGGGAGGGGCAGCAGCAGCTCGCTCAAGACCACGCCAGAGGGCTCGGAGCTGGGCCTGCCGCTGTCCGTCTCCTGGGCCCCCAGCCCCAAGCACAGCCCGGTCCGCAAGCACAGCCCCCCGCCCCCGGTGGTTAAAACACCCCTCACCACCCCGCTGCAGCTGCCCCCCAACGACCCGGCGCAGGCCATGGCCACGGAGATGGTGGAGCTCAGGATGCGCTTGGAGGAGAAGCGGAAAGCCATCGAAGCGCAGAAGAAGAAAGTGGAGGCGGCGTTCACGCGGCACCGCCAGCGGATGGGCCGCTCGGCGTTCCTCAACGTGGTCAAGAGGCGGGGCGACGGCGCAGCCGAGGATGGCGGGAAAGCGGAGGAGGACGGCAAGGCGGAGAGTCCCAGCCCCACCCTGAGGACCGGGAGGAGCGTAGCGGACACACCCGACGGGGCCGAGCAAGGCAGCGTGAGCTCCCGTTGGCTAAAGTCCCCCGGGGGAGGAGAAGAGGGTGGGCCAATCACAGGCCAGCCAACAGAAGTAGATCTAACGGAGTACACGCGCTCCATCGACAAACTCAACCACTCCTTGGCCTTCCTGCAGACCGAGATGCAGCGGTTGGCCCAGCAACAGGAAGTGATCATGGCCATGAGGGAGCAGCAGCACCAACAATCGTGGCTCATCCCTGCGCAACAAAACCAGAGTCGGGTCGGTGCCGTGACCCGATCCTCTGGGCCATCTTCTCCGGTCGACTCCCCTCGGACCACCCATCGCTCCCCCACCAGCATCAAACGCAAATCGGCCTCCTTTCATTCTCGTAATCCCCGTACCCCGCGCCCCAGCGAGCTAAAATTGGCGCCATACAACAGAGTCCTTACTGCCCCGCAGTCTGTCGACAGCATCCCCAGACTACGGAGGTTCTCTCCCTGCCAGCCCCTGGCACACTCCTTTGTTTACATGGGGGAGCGACCAGCAAGGGCTGACGCAGGGATGGGACCTCAAGATGGGGACGAGAAGCAGGAGGAGGTGGACCCCTTCCTCTCCCTAGAAAGTGAGAATCCGCCCACCGCCTCTTCTGCCAAAGCCTCTCGTAAACTCAGCCAAGTAAAACAATCGGAGGTCGACGCAAATATGGAAACCCAGGACACAGAGGCCACTGGCATGCCGACATGGGACCAAGAGGAGGCCGGGGACCTGAAGCCCACAGTGGACACGTCCGTCTCTGAGGTGCTGTCCCACCCGGTGCTGGAGTCCTTCACGGTGACGCCCACCGAGAGCCCTCCCCAGCTGGGTCAAGCCAAGACCCACCTCATCGAGCTTCCTCTGATGCTGAACGACCCAGAGAAGGAGGCCCTGGACGAGGGAGAGGATAGCGCAGCCGGCCTGGATGAGGACCACAACGCATGCCTCGGCTTCTTCTTCAAGGTATTGTTATCTTGCATTGCATCAGCTTTTATTCTTTTAATGCGAATCGGTGCAGTTAAGTCAAAGGGTCAGATTGTTTGTGACAGGGACCAGTCTGGCTGCCGGGAAGCAAATTATGTTTCTTTGTTCCTTGACGTGAATGTTTGTATTTGCACATTTCTCTTATTTTTTTCTTACATGAAAGCCATATCTATATATTAGACATACATGCACATGCAAACACATGAATATCATCACAGAAATAAACATGTTGTGGATGTGGCTGCTGCTAAGCGCTGCTAGTGGCTTGTATCTGAATGCACTGTATGCATTCATTTGGGCAATTTGAGTGTCATCAATCCATTTGTCGTGGAGGCTAGCTCAGATGTAGGTCAACAAAGTAGGGCTGGCGTGAATAATTCAGCTGGAGCTGTGGAGAAGCAGGCGAGGGACATGTTGACTTGGAGTGCAGAGGGGTGAGAACATTAAATCTTAATTAGCTAGACGGGAGGGAAAGGTATTTACTGCTAAAGTTAGCCTGCTGCTGCCCTTGACTTAAAACGTCAAAACTAACGGTAATATTGATGCCAGGGACACGCACAGTAGGGGTTGTTATTGGGGGGGGAGGGGATGCATCATCCTTTGCTCCCCTCCAAGCAGACTTGGAATTAGGAGGTCCTCACTCACTCAAAGTGCTAATATCACTGCTGCTCTCGACAACCTTCTCTTCGCCCAAGTTGCCTCTGATGACTTATTTCTTTGGTCCAGATGGGGCACCTCAGACAATAACGGCAAAATGGGCCACCTTAGCCCACCTCGCCCCCTCCCGCCATGCTGTGCACGGCCCTGGTTTGTGTGCAGTGTTTCCCCTATGATGTTTTGCAGCAGTGCTGCTGAGGTGTGTGTGGTTTTAGCGTGATCACTGATTCCAGTAGGGCTCTGGTGCTTTCTAACAGAAAAGGTAGAACAATATAACATAATAGAAATAGCATGCAAGCATGTGTGCAAGCTACATTTGCAGCTGTAGCTCTGGAGGTAAGAGCAGTTGTCTGGCAACCGGAAGGTTGCTGATTCCCCCGGGCTTCACCTAGCTAAGTGTTGAGGTGTCCCTGAGCAAGACACTTAACCCTAACTGCTCCTGATGTGTTGGTTGTTACCTTGTTACCTTGCAAAATGCAGTCCAATCCATCCATTGTTTTCACATTATTATTACTTTAAGCACAAAGTTTCCTGTCTGCAATTTGTAGCCATCTCATCTTCTGGGTTTCATAATACTATTTCTGCTTCTGTTCTACACAATCAAATATGGAGGATACTTTCTATTATTAAGTCACTTGTTGTGTTACTTTTTCTCTTTATGCTTCCTACATTTAGTCTAGGAGAGCTAAGCATTTTTTATTCTTCTACAGTATTTTTCCAATGACAATATATCATTTGAGTATTCATATTCTTCTTTCATCATGAATCCAGCTAGATGCATGGAGGTGAAACACTAGTGTTGTACTGCTGTTAGCTTGAATTTATTTCAGTGTGGAACTGTGGGTGAAAATAACGCAGAAGTATGAATGGATACTGCCAACAGCATCTCAAGCTAATCCTTGTCTACAGAAACAAGACATGACAGGAGGTCAGATTAATTTGATATCTACAGTATAACAGCCTTTTTCCTTCCTTTGGTGGAAGAGTGAAGGGAAAACGTGTTATTAAATTATGTGCATTGGTCTAAAATACATCCAGTATCCAGTAGCTGAATTATAATTTTAGCGGCCAGAATTACATCACTGTGAGCTGAATGCTAATTTGGCCGTCAACAACAACGGTACAGTTTCACACAAAGACACAGTATATAAGCAACTAAAATAGGAACAGCTCCCTGGCCTCTGGAGGGGTGGAGGCGGGGGGGGGTGCTAAGGTAGGTCGTTGCCGAGGTAACCAAGTTTGTTTTCCCCTCCCAGGAGGAGACCAAGGGTGAGGACAACATGGCCCAGAAGAGAGCAGCGTTGCTGGAGAAGAGGATGAGGAGGGAGAAGGAGAGCCAGATGAGGAAGATGCAGCAGGAGGCGGAGCTGGAGCAGAAGAAGGAGGAAGCTCGGTGGGTGGAATGGCAAAAAAGATATCAAATCAGTTCACCGTATTTCTCTATGTTATTGTCCAAACTGTACACATACATAGCTGGAAACAATAATTACAGATCAGTTTATGCGGGCGTGTTTTGATCAATACTTTTGATATCCTATTAATTCCAGGAATAATTATTGTATTTCAGGGTCATTTGCCATTTAAGTACAAGTGTTCTTCGTGCCACTTCAGTCATGTGTATTACTTACACACTGGCAGTATTGTACGACACTTTCCATTGAAGCAACCACCAAACAGCATAATATAAAGGCAGAAAAAGAAAGCTAAAGTAAATAAGTTCGAGGTGAAAGGTGAAAGTAAACAGCAGGATGTTCCCCCGCTGCCAGGCTGAAGGCGGAGGAGGAACGTCTGCGGAAGGAGGAGGACAAGGCCCGCAAGGAGTTCATCAAGCAGGAGTACCTGAGGAGGAAGCAGCTCAAGCTCATGGAGGACATGGACCAGCTCATCAAGCCACGCCCCTCCTCCTCCGCCTCCTCCTCCGCCGCCGCCGCCGGGGGCGCCAGGCAACGCCGCAGCCGGCCCAAGTCCATCCACCGAGAGAGCCTGGACTCGCCCAGAACCCCTGTCAGGGCCGCCACAGGTAAGCCCACCACCGCCCACATCCCTCCTCAATGTGCAGCAGACCTTGAATTCAGTGGAGCATGCTGGGAACAGGAGTGAGCAACGGCGGTGTACATGTTAAATGTGTATAAATGTATTCCAGTGTCTTCTGTCACATGGTTCCAGACGTGCATGCATGCCTACATTGTGTTCTTGTGTGTGTTCTCCACCCTGTCTGTAGTCCTGCATGTATTCTCTGCACCATGTGTGTAATGTACACCCATCCCAGCGTCGCAGTGCTCTGCTCTGCTCTGGTCTAGTTGGGCACAGAGACAGAGAGGGACTCACCGCATGCCCCTGTCTCTCTGTGGTGTGTAACCGTGGTAACCCCCCCCCCTGTGCTCCATGCTCGTTGTGTCACAATCCAGGTTCACGCCAACGTCTCTTTTCAGTGTCCAGCGTGTCCCTGGCATCCCTCACCCTGGGAGACGGGGACAGCATCCAGCCGGACAAGAGGGGACCCAGGTGAGACACTTGGTTGAGGATGATCCTCAAACTCAAAATTAGCTATTTGGAAGGAAATACAAGTTATGTTCTTGTGTGGGATGGGAATTGGAATTGGAATTGTGTAGGCATTAGGTCAATTAAGATTTGATGGGTTAATTTATTCATTAGCATTATTATTAATTGAAAACATGATTTGTCAAACTTTGTATGTGGTTGACGTGTGTGCAGTAGATGCAGTGAATTAGCATGAACCTTATTCCTGAGATCTTTACAGTCCTGTCGTCTAACATGACCCTCTGGATTCTATCTCTGCTCTAACACTCTTCTCCTCTGCTGTCAGAAGTGTTAGCTTAGCCTCTGGCAGCCTCTTGCACTTTCTGAGCTCTCCTAAGCGGAGGAGGAGAAGGTTAGTTGGACTGTTGCGGCGGTGCGGACCCCCGCTGTCATCCACTCCCTAAAAATACCCCACCACCGGAAACCTCCATGGGCTTTTTGGGGGGTTTTATACCCTGACACATCTCTCATGGCTAACATCAGAACGCCGACGTCTGTCTGCTGCTGCTGCTGCTGCTGCTTTGGAAGACCTTTTTTTGGCGAGCTCACCTCGATCCCCGCTAATATTAATCCCGCCACGGTTTAGCGCATCGTTTGGCGACCGCACCCACCTCTGTGATGCCCCTCCCCCCCTCTCCCACTAACATCCTCTCCCCGTCTCATGGCTGCTGGGCACCTTCACCCTGATAGAAGAGACCACTCACCTCCCTGCTGCCTATGCTCCCACAAGACGTCTCACACTCATTTTATGTTAAATTGTTGCCATGTTCTCTCAAAGATCATGAAGAATACTAACCTAAACAAGAGAGGATTTAAATAATGACCATCATGTAATAACTGCATGATCACTGTTGGATGAATAAAAATGTTTTATTACTTAACAATGTTTCCAACACTACTATTACACCACTTATTTTAATTTTCTCATAAGCACTAATGACATTAATTCATGTTTAGAATTGTCTTTTTGAAATATCAATGACCTCATATCAATATGTCGTGATGAATGAAGCCTCAGCCAACCAAGAGAGCCACACACAGCATATAGAGACTGAGCCCCAGATGCCTGTGCTGCTAATGCACCAGCCTGCTGCCCACACTAACCTCAACGCTTCAGCCGCCTCATCCTGAATGACATTCTCTGGATGTCATCCGTGCATCGCCTGCGCCCTTCTGGAAACCCTGCTAATTACAAGGCTTAGCTCAGCGGTTAACTCAGCTAACTGCCAAACAAGCACATTTGCCACCAAAAAGGCTTTGGTTAAAAGATTATCCAGACTTTCACGTCTGGGATTAATAAAGTGGCCAACACTTCATGATGTATGGTTTACATACAAACCCTGACATCGGCAAAATGTGCAACAGCCATGAAATAAAAACCGCCATCGCTCTGCGCCAGGCTGCTTCACTTTCCTGCCCAGCTCATAGAATATTCCGGAAGCCCTCAGTAGCCATGAAGAAAGGTGGCCTAACTCTGTTTTGTATGTGTGTGTGTTTCTTGTGTGTGTGTGTGTGTTACAGGCCTGACTCTGCAGATGGCTTCCTGTCTCCGAGTCGCTCGAGCAGCAGGAATGGGGAGAAGGACTGGGAGAATGCCTCCACCACCTCCTCCGTCACCTCCTTCACCGAGTACACCGGTACGGTAGCCCCGCCCCCCTGTCAATCATCCTGCTCTGTGACTGATCCTTCTAGACCTGGGAAAGGTCTGGAAGTGTTGATGGATGATTGGGTCTCCATGGGGTTTTCTTTTTCATTCTTTGAAATGTACATACTTTTATTTTATTTATGCTTTTTATGCTAACAATCGCTGAGAAAAGCAGAATGCTAATGGGATAGGTTAATATTATTTTGTCAGCCAGTTTCACAGGAAGAGAGAGAAAGAGAGACAGAAAGAGAGCGAGACTATCTAGCTACCAAGGGAGCAAGGGCCGTGCTTCAGCCCCTCCTTGTTCCCTAATTCCCCTTGTTACCTACCTCTCTAGAGTCTAGACCAGGGCCGGCTCTAGGCATTTAGGTGCCCTCGGTGAGATTATGATTTGATAGCCCCCCCCCCCCCGCAAACCTTTAGGGGCAGGATTACGGCTGCCGGTGCCACTGACCCCCACCACCGCATTACCCCACCAGTACTGCCCTCATCACCACCCACACATTCTACAGTAAAGCTATGGACAACAAACATCAGACACCAATTCAACAACAACAACAACAATTGCATGATGGGGGGGCCACATTCAATAGAGACAGTAGGGAATTAAATTAATTTAATTACAACAAAAAAAACGTTGATAAAAAAGAATGTTTTAATAAATGTGTTGTTTTTTTCAAGTGCCACTGCGCCTGTGCGCTCCCACTGGCCATTTGTCACCCTAGGCGACCGCCTAACTTGCCTATGCCCAGAACCAGCCCTGGTCTAGACCATCTCCACTCCTACAACCTCATGTTACCACTATATTATAGTACCACTAGATCTACACATTATTAATTGTGACCTAAAAACAAAGATACATTGGGTATACATTTATCATTGCCCGCTATCTCTCACTCAAAGCAACTGCCCTCCATATCGAACAGCAGCAGGAATCTTTAAGAGAATCCCCATCAATTATTCAGCTGGGCATTCTGGAATTACCCGTGCAAGTTCCATCTCCATGGAAATACTAGAGCAGGTTGTTATGACAACCCTACTTCTTGATGATGTCACGCAGGGCCCAAGCTGTACAAGGAGCCCAGCGCCAAGTCCAACAAGCACATCATCCAGAACGCCCTGGCCTACTGCTGCCTGGCTGGCAAGGTCAACGAAGGCCAGAAGAACAAGATCCTTGAGGTACACCGACACACCAAGCCAGAGAGCCCTGATTTGTCAACGCAAATCCAAAATGGAAACTGTATCGAATGATTTGTGAATGGATTTTGACATTTTGTTAAATGATTTGGACAGCCACATTCAGTGTGCTGTCCACTGAAAACAACAATGATACAGTACTGTTCCTGGCATTATTGTATATGTTACATTAAAAGCTGCACTGCTTAAATATATTTTTTGTTCAAAGCAGCATAATGTATAGTTTCCATAAAATATAGTTCTTACCAAACGTAGACCAATACATACAATTTTATATCAAATCAATTCCCCCTCCACAGCAAATGGAGAAGTCGGGGGCCAACAGTTTCCTGGTTCTGTTCCGCGACGCCGGCTGTCAGTTCCGCTCGCTCTACACCTACTGCCCCGAGTCCGAGGACATCACCAAGCTGACGGGCATCGGCCCCAAGAGCATCAGCCACAAGATGATCGACGGCCTCTTCAAGTACAACTCGGACAAGAAGCAGTTCAGCCAGATCCCGGCCAAGACCATGTCCGCCAGCGTGGACGCCCTCACCATCCACGGCCACCTCTGGCAGACCAAGAAACCCCCCACGCCCAAGAAAGTGGTACTTCCCGCCAAATCCTAATGGACACTCTCAACAGGCCGGACTAGAGTCGGGCACCTGCGTCGGGTCGAGGGATTTCTCCCAGCCAGAACTTCAATGACATCTTTATAATGTCAAGAGAGATGCGTCATGTAAAAATCTAAATACTTGCGAAACCTCCTCAACTAATCGATCGTACATTAACTGCAAAATGTAGCAGGCAACACACCCACCGGCCACTATAGTGTTACATATTCGGAGAGGCGCATATAATCAGAGACTCACCATGAACCTCCCGTCGGTATTCAACACAGAAGTATAAATCAGCCTTGATGCTACACACACACACTACACAGACACACACTCCTCAGACACAACCTGATCTTAGTTTCAATTTGCACTGCACTCTACATTTCCATGACGATTCCAACACCTGCAAAGGCCAGTTAGTATATTTTCTGCTTTTTTGACTTAATTACTCCTGTTACAGTTCTGTTATTTAGTTATTTGTTATTGTATTGTTTTGAGTATTCCAGAGGAGAAGGAACCGGACTCTAATAACTGGAATATATTATGGCACTATTTATTTTTTACAATTTATGTAAATGTTAATCACTGATATGTGTTTAAATAAGTGGTTTGATTCAGGTCTATTGTTTTTGACTGTGTGCTTGCGAGAGTGTTTGTCACTGTTCGGTTTTTTCGTATTTTTTCTCATGTGTGCCAAACGTTAGAAAAACAAACCACAGCTGGAGACAATTTGAATGATCAGAAGTTTTCTTGGATAATATAAAGCGCTGAATGTTTTTTTTATATCCATCTTGTACATACGTAGGTTTTTGTTCATGTGAATCTGTTTATTTGTGGCCTTATGTTTGTTTTGGTTTGACTTTTTAACGATTATGTAAGTGCAATGAATTTAACGGAAAGCATTATAGTAGTATTACACCATACACTACCACACACACAAGACGTTTTGTACATAGGAAAACATTTTTTGCCCCTTTTATATGTGGGTTAACTATTTGTTACGGTACGTAAGACTACAAAGTGCCAAAAAAAACCCCAATAGCATACAGCTAGTAGTGTCCGCCACACAATATGTGTGTGTGTGTGTGTGAGTGTCCTCACGCAAAACAAAGCAGAACGGTTTTAGCTTTCTCTAAACTCCTATTTAAGTCACTCGACAGGCCAGGCTTTTTATTTCAAGACCATGTGGTTCTCGACCTGGCGATTTAGACTGGGGACTCGTTCTAGAAAAAGAAAGATGTTTTAATAATTGTATTTATTGGTACTCCTCTCGTGTTTGTAAACTGACTTTTTTTGTTAGAAATGATTAAAAAAAAGACATATGTTGCTGCCTCAACTTTCAGCTGCATGAACATAAAGGAACAAACATTTGCATGTTTAATGTTACAAGGACTTCTGGGTAACTGGGTGATTTCTCAGGGGTTAAAAGCGTTTTGGGAGCTTCTGTTTTAAGGGTTGGAAGCGGCTGATGCCCAGCAGTGTTGTGGAACTCATTAAAACAGTTTGGGGTCAAGTTGATATCTTGCTTCAGATACTTTCACCAACTCCACACCTGCGAACAATTGGGGAATGTTTAACATCACCTGCATTCCTGTCCTTGCCAATTGGTGTCATATACAATATTCCTATTATTTAAATCTGTGATTAAATTAATAGCAGAATTGAATCGTTGTCATTTTTATTCTTTGCCGTCAGTATAACAGTTTAAACATTGAAAGCACTTTTTTATTTTTATTTTACGAGAGAAATCCCAACTGTCTCCATGCATTAATATGGGGTGCTTCACATGTTGCCACAAAAGGCATATGGTATACATTATTTAAATCTTCAAGGATCACTGTAAAGATAATTTGACCTAGATCCTCTATTAACATGTAAGATTTATTGTTAGCTTCAAGGAAACAAAAGCCACTGTTTACATATTTAATGTATTTGAAGACTTTCAGATATATTGACCTTTGTCTTATTATTCTATTTTATCTTGTTGTTTAGCAAATATTCTAGGTATCGATTATTTTGTGTTCAAATCTAAAATATCCATAGAATAAAGAAAATGTAAAATAACACAAGATAATCATGTTAAAAGTAACAAGATTAGCAACCGACCCAAATAACGAATATTGGGGATGATTTGTAAAAAGTACAAATAATTTGCATATTTTTGAAATTGAATCAGATTGAACAAATATTGAAAGGCCGAATAGGGCAAGAAATTGGATGCAGTGTGATTTTCTACTGGCTTTTATGTATCAATATAACGCTGATACTGCAAAACACATCTAAATAAAAAAGGGTCATATACATATTTTAAAGTTCAAGTTTGAATGTTTGTCATATTTAAGCTTTTTTGTGAATAAAACAGATACTGAGAGGTCCTTCTTTTTTTGCAAGGTCAGAATGAAACCAATTCGAATGACCTCATGGTGTTTTTACATGAGCTTATAGAGTACACATGTTCATTGGATGCTGTACTGACCTCACATACATTCACTGCTGGACATATGGTTTGCATTTACTTTTCTCTTTTTACATTAAATTAAACTAAGCATGACCTCAGTCAACATGTGTCGTGTTCTTCTTTGTATTGCAGACAGAATGGATGACTGTAAAGATGTATTTTACTGAACTACTTTAGAGCTCTGACTCTGTTTCTGGGTCATTTTCATGAATATTAATGAGCCTGAAGCAAAATAGGTGTGGTAGGCTACATGTTTTGCAAAAGGCTTGTATTATTGAATAATGTGTGTGTGTGTATATGTTTGTATATATTCTATATTCTTGCAATCACTCATAGGATTTCATATTCCCAGACTAGTGTGTTGTGTTGTGTTGTGTTGTGCCATTTATCTATATGTCTATACACAAGTAGAATGCATTTACTCATGACAACAGCCTACAAATAATTTTTGACACACCCTAGATGCACCCTAGAAAAAAAAAATTATAATTAACAACAACAATCAATATTTGGATTCCTTAATGTCAGCTCAGCAGACAGACAGACGTCCTCACACCTCCCAGCAGCAGCGCCGCTCAGCACGAGGTTGCCGCGTCGCCTCAGCGCCTCCCTGCCGCCTGTAGAGGCGCACGGCCCCGCCACCGGTGTTGCTCTGCGGTGCTGGAGGAGGAGGAGGAGGAGGTGTGTCCGCGTCCGCGTCCGCCGCTCATAGCAACCGTCGTGGCTTGTGTGTTGCTGCGTGTGTTCGGACCACCACGGTTTCCCTTCTTCTTTACCGAGGGCCCTACCGAGGACGGGATTTACCGCCGACAAGGACATTTTGCGCAGAAGACGCACATACTGCTGCTGCTGCGGAGGAGGAGGAGGAGGAGTCGTATCCATGCGGTCGCTACCGGAGCGCATTGACAGGTGAGTTAGTTTGTGCGCCTTACCTGCTAAATAACGCATGCATCGGCCTGCGTACTGGTACATCACCGCGATCTGTGTGTGTGTGTGTGTGTGTGTGTGTGTGGTGTGTGTGTGTGTGTGTGTGTGTGGCATCGATTACATATCGGCGACGTATTATTTAGCTGCAAGGCTCCGGCGCTGGCGTCCGTGTGTTCAAAGTGTCGCGTCACGTCACGCCAAGAGCGAGGAGGATGCGACGGGATTGCTGACACACGCCAGGGCACCGTGTTGCCAGGTTAATGCAGATTATCCCCCCTCCCCTCCCATGTCGTCTATCTCTCTGCAGGTACCTCTCCATGCATGTGCTTTTATTAAAGTGCTTTCTAATGCAGTGCGGATGGGGGATCTGTACGCACAAGAGCCCCTCTTACACTCACTAGACATGCATGGGCAGGTGTGCAGTGGTGGAAAGTAACTAAGTACATTTACTCAAGTATTGTACTGCAGTACACATTTGGGGTACTATGCTTAAGTACACATTTGGCATACTTTACTGGAGTATTTCTATTTTCTGCTATTTTATACTCCACTAGGGCCTCTCAATTATTGTATTTTTTACTCCAGTACATTTATCTGACAGCTCTAGTCACTAGTTCATTTGCATACAAAATCTAATCAATAAATACATTATGATAGTATAGCAATAAGACTTTATTGGTCCCCAGGGGGAAATTCACAAGCTACCCAGCAGTATAAAGTAATATATAAAATCTAAATTAGCTTCACATCTATCAGCTGCAACATTAAAGCGATGACCACATTAATGGATCAATAAATCCAATCCAATTATACAATAGACATTACTCAGAACACACACACCTTCACCCATCCACCTCTCTTCCACCTTCACCTTCCCTTCCATCTTCCCTGCCAGTCCCCTGAGCCATCGACAGTGACCCCCGCGTGACTCCCCCCACCCCCCCCCACCCCTCCGTAACCATGACGGCGGAGGAGACCATCAGCATCAAGGAGGCGGAGGTGGTGAAGCTGATGCTGGACTTCCTGAGCAGCAGGAAGCTGCACATCGGCATGCTGGCGCTGGAGAAGGAGAGCGGCGTCATCAACGGCCTCTACTCCGACGACATGCTCTTCCTGAGGTCAGCACCAGGTCACCGCTGTTTCTGCTGTTGGTGGTGTTGTTACAGGAAGAAGCACATGGTACCGTAAGAACCCGGTATGGTAGTCCCTACATACACTATGAACTGCTATTTACTATTTGGTTATTTACCTTTATCCAAAGGGACTTGGGGGATTGGGGATCAAAGCAGGAACTTTTCTGCAAGCAACCAAAGGTCCAACGAGACTGTCTGCCCTTCCCTCTCTTAGGAATAAATTGTAATTGAGATCGGAGCCTAAGCAAAAATGTGAACTTTTGGATGGTTGTATGGTCCAGTATCATTATAGAGTAGTGTTTCCTTCCTGTAGAGATGTCTTGACATTATATGTACATTTACGTTTTCTTGCATATAGGATAAAACATCCTGGTTTGGTTTAATGTTGTGGTTTTAATTGATCTGTATTCTAGTTATTTTCTTATACCAAAACTTGAATGCTGGCTGGATTGGTGTGTGTGATTCATATGTTGTAATGGTTTTGTCAACATGCTTTAGAAACACAGGGTTTATTATTTTCTTCACATACATTTTTGAATATTTAGAAATCAACAATCTCAATTCAATACATTTCATGTACACTTGTTAGTACACTTATATCCGCCACGTGTAACCCGAGTTCCCTCTCACATGAAACAGACTTGGCTAAATGCTGATTGGCTCTTCTCCGCAGGCAACTCATCCTGGACGGCCAATGGGATGAGGTGATGCAGTTCATTCAACCGTTGGAAGGCATGGAGAAGTTTGACAAGAAGAGGTAACAACGTTATCTCAGTGCTTGTATCTTTTAGTTATATATTGAGTGCCAGAGTAAAGCAGATATTTGTTAACACGTACACTTCATCTCTCATCTCTCATGAGCAGAAAATGATGAATTAAAGCAAGTCCATTGAAACTCGAACAATGCATAGAATGACAAGTCCTGGCTGCCAATATCTGTAATGTTGTGTAATGGTCTTCTTGTGTGTTTCTGTGCCTCTGGTGTGGCTCAGGTTCCGGTACATCATACTGAAGCAGAAGTTCCTGGAAGCACTGTGTGTGAATAACGCCATGTCAGCTGCTGAGGACCCTCACAACGTACGCACACTGCCAGACTTCTTCAGTACACACTGCTGCACTATAGTCTGCAGTCCCATGCACATTACACATTACACACACACACAACACATGCACACACACACACACACACACACACACACACACACACACACACACACACACACACACACACACACACACACACACACACACTCATCATGTAAGGAAATGATTGCAGCAGCCTGGTAATTGGGAAAAGTCTATTGTCAGCATTCCACTCCACGGGGAGTTTGCAGGCTGATGGTAACAGAGGCAGTGAGTCCAGTGATCCATTGAAGCTGCAGAGAGATCCACCCATTATAAGTCACGATTCAAGATATTACCTTGGGTAGAGTGTGTAGGGTGCGTGTTAGGCTGTTTGACTCCCAGCCGTGTTCGATTCCCAATGTTTGCAGCCTAACCTGTTGAGCAAGATGCCCTAACCTCTCTGTGATACTTAATGACATGTATCTGAATTCATTGAGTCACTTGGATAAAAACACTTAACAAATGGCTAAAAGGTACATGGTAGCTTTCCGCCACTCAGATTTCATATTACTTAAGAGATACTATAAGACTATACTTTATTGATCCCAGATGGGACATTTGGCTGGCACAGTATTACATGTTTACATGACCTGTTATTAAATATTAAAATACCGTACAAGAATCTTTTTGATTGTGTGTATGATCAACTTTACTCATCCCAATGGGGCATGAAGGATACCTGTCACAGTAATCACACACTAGCCTCTTTTGTAATTATCAAACATTTTTACAATTACATTTACGTTTACATTGAAACATTTGGCTAAACATTCAGCTAAATGTTCTCATTATGTTCTCCTCCCCCTCCCAGCTGGAGCTGAGCATGCAGGAGGCGGTGCGCTGCCTGCACTCCCTGGAGGAGCACTGCCCCAGCCGGGAGGACTACAGCAAGCTGTGCCTGCTGCTCACGCTGCCGCGCCTCACCCACCACGCCGAGTTCAAGGACTGGAACGCCAGCACGGCGCGCGTCCACTGCTTCGAGGAGTGCTGCCCCATGGTGGCCGAGTTCATCCCCGCCGACCGCAAGCTGAGCGAGGCGGGCTTCCGGGCCAGCGGCAACCGCCTCTTCCAGCTGCTCATCAAGGGCATCCTGTACGAGTGCTGCGTGGAGTTCTGCCAGGTGACAACTCCACTTCATTCAATCAATCAATCAATCAATCAATATAGCACTTTCATCCAAAGCGCTTTATATTGCCTCACCCATTCATACATACATTCATACACCAATGCCGGTGTCAACCATGCAAGGTGACAGCCAGCTCATCGGGTGCAGTTAGGGTGAGGTGCCATGCTCAGGGACACCTCGACACTTAGCTAGGAGGTGCCGGGGATCGAACCAGCGACCTGCCGGTTGCCAGACAACCGCAGCTCTACCTCCTGAGCTACTGCCGCCTCAATCATTCAATCAATAATCATTCAATGATTCATTAATTTGTTTGTTTGTTCAATCAATCGTTCAATCGTCCATTCATTCATTCAGTGACTCACTATTAATCACTGTCGATCAGTCTGCACTGTTTGCACTTCTGCTTCGATGCTAAATTGCATTTTGTTGTCTAATTGTAGGCCTACTTGTGCAATGACAATCAATTTGAATCTATTCCAATCTAATCTAAACATGTTAAACCCAAAGCACGCAAAGCGCAAATGTAGCAGGTCTGCATTATTTTCCTCACTTGTGTAATCAGACTGAAGTCTGTTTACGTGAAAATTGAAAAACATTATTCCTCGTCTGGCCCTACCACTGTGTTCTGGGCTTTAAGGAATGAAGGTGAATTAACACTGCATTGGTGTAGAATTTCCTTTTTAATCTCTTTAATTGTGATGACTATACTTTTGTACATCTGCTGTGACGGCCACAATTCCTGTTTGTAATTTAATACAGTCCATGTTATCATATCTTCCCTGAACTGTGAGAAAAATATATGTTCTTCTGTGGAGAATGAAAAACGTGGAAGGGAACGTTGGTGGTGGTACTTCCATAACTAAGAGACGCTTATTTTACTGAGGAAGTTTACACTATTCTAATATTTTCTCGGGGTACTTTCAGTAAAACACACTGCTGTTATAATTTTGCTGAAGACAATAAAACTCATAAAACATAAAAACTTGTGTGTTTCATCCCCACCCTGTCAATGTTGTTTTTGAACTCTTGAACTGAAATTTAAACTAAAATTTCAATACAAACTGCAGATTTCCCCTCTTTAACCTGACCCATAACGTTGTCCTCCCCTGGCCGCAGAGCAAGGCGACGGGGGAGGAGATCTCGGAGGGCGAGGTGCTCCTGGGCGTCGACGTGCTCTGTGGCAACGGCTGCGACGAGCTGGACCTGTCGCTGCTCTCCTGGCTGCAGAACCTGCCCCCCGGCGCCTTCTCCCGCGCCTTCCAGCAGAAGACGCTCAACATCGCCGTGGAGCGGCTGGCCAAGCCCCGGCGGGCGGGCCACGCCGACCTGCTGACCCCCCTCATCAACCGCTTCTCGCCCTGGGCGCCCACCTCACCGCCCACCCTCCACCAACACCACCACCGCCAGAGGCCGCAGTCGGCCGACGCCTACATGTCTCGCTCGCTGAACCCGGCGCTGGACGGGCTGACCCACGGCCTGGCGGCGGTGCAGGGGGGAGGGGGGAGACGGAGGAGAGGAGTAGGTGGAGGGGGAGGGGGAGGAGGAGGAGGCGTGGAGGAGGAGGAGATGGGCGATGGGAGGGCGGCGCTGAGTCGCAGCCTGGTGGAGCGCCACGTGCATCAGCTGGACGACTCGCCCGAAAGGTGAGACACACAGCGGCGCCGTCTGCTGTCGCTGCCCGCTGTCGCTTAGCAACAGAGGGTGTAGTGTGGTGTCGTAGGCTATCTGTACATTTCTTTGGATAAAAGCATCTCCTAAATTGCTAAATAGCATTTATTAATAGGCATTATTAATAGTACTTGACATTGTTTAGCATATTGTATGTTCTTAGATGTTGGTAATGCACTCAGAATGGCACCTCTGCTCTTATCCCAGCTGTTATGCAGGCAACCTAGCAACTGATGAAACTCGTTCTATTAACCTCGCAACTATGAATGCTGGAAACCTGCTCTCTTCTTATCTTTATGTACCACAGCGATATATTGCTGTCTCTCTTCAACAAATGTACTCTTTGTTTGTTAAGTAGCATTGGATAAAATAGTCTGCCAAATGCCCTAAATGTAAATGTAAATAGAAAAACCAAGATGCTATGTTGCTCTGACTCCTGATCATGTTGCACTTTGTGAGAGTGTCTGGCTCCACCTGCTGGACAATTACCAAATTCCGACCCGTTCTACCTTTGCCAGTTTGATCTCTATTTGGCCCATATCGTCATAACGTTTCAGAATGATCATGCTGCTTTTACTTCCACCTTAACCTTTAACCCAACACATGAGGTGCACATGACAGTTTTTCAATGAATATGCAATTTTCCTTCATGTATGTATTTGTGGGTGGCAGTAGCTCAGAAGGTAAGAGCGGTTGTCTGGCAACAGGAAGGTTGCTGGTTTGATCCCCGGGCTCCGCCTCCTAGCTAAGTGTTGAGGTGTCCCTGAGCAAGACGCCACCTAACCCTAACTGCTCCTGACGTGTTGGTTGTTACCTTGCATGGTTGGCACCGCCATTGGTGTATGAATGGGTGAATGTGAGGCAACTGTAAAGTACTTTGGATAAAAGTGCTATATAAATGCAATCCATTTACCATTTATGCCCTGCAGGAAGCACCCACAGGGGCTGGATGCTTCAAACCCTACGCGCACCACTCCTGCCCCTGCAAAAGACGGTGGGCCACCCTGTAGCGCCACCAGGGACGAGGTAATGAGAGACAAACCTGTTGTTGTTGTCTCCGTCGTTGGCCCTGTTTTCCTGCTCGTTTTGACGTATTGCTCTGGTGTCCATTTCAACACCCTTTGCTATTACACCAGAACGGAGAGACTTGGACCCCAACCTCTCCATTTCAACCATCCCCACCCTCATAAATCTTTCCCCAATCCTCCACCTCACCCGGCCAGGGGGAGGTGTGTGCCTTTGTGCTATGTTGCGTGCTCATGTGTGTGTGTGTGTGTGTGTGCGTGCGTGTGTGTGTGTGTGTGTCCCAGCACGGGGACTGTGTGGCGGAGCAGGCCCAGGAGGAGTACCAGAGGCATCGTCTGCGGGTGCAGCAGCACCTGGAGCAGAAGCAGCAGCAGACGCAGCTGTACCAGCAGATGCTGCTGGAGGGCGGGGTCAAGCCCCACGAGACCCCCCCGGCAGAGCAGCGCAACCTCACCGAGACCTTCCTGAACAGGTAGACCCCTTCCTCCCACAGGTAGACTCCTTCCTCCCAGCAGGTAGACCCCTTCCTCCCAGCAGGTAGACCCCTAGACCCCTTCCTGAGCAGGTAGACCCCTAGACCCCTTCCCCCCACAGGTAAACCCCTTCCTGAGCAGGTAGACCCCTTCCCCCCAACAGGTAGACACCTTCCTGAGCAGGTAGACCCCTTCCTCCCACAGGTAGACCCCTTCCTGAGCAGGTAGATCCCTGGCTGTGTGGCTGGGGGTCTCCCTCACTCCCTAACCACTAGACCAGGGCTTCTCAACCTTGGGTTCCGGACCCCACGTGGGGTCGCAGCCCCCATGTGCTACCAGCTTGCTCTCCAGCCAGCACCCCATCACATTATTACTATCTCATTTACTATTTGTACTTTGTCATTTGCATTTTGTCATGCTTTGTTACCCCTGTTTTTAAATGCCCGTATGACACCCATTGCACTCTGAACCATCCCTGGAAGGAGGGATCCCCCACTCTGAGTTCCTCCTCGAGATTTCTTCCTTGTTAATTATGAGAGTCGTTTCTTGCCCTTAGGTGGGCTAGGGCTAGGGGGGGTGTCATAAAATCACTTTTGGCCCATAAATCACTTTGGGCCTGTAAAGCCCTTTGAGACTGTCTTGTGATTCAGGGCTATACAAATAAAATTTAATATATTTTAATTAAATGTATATTTTCGTGTTTTCATGTAAAAAAATCTGTTAGGTAAAGTATAGGATGTTAAGTTGAGGTATAGGTTAGCAAAAATCATTTAACATAACAGAAGCGTATGGCAGAAGAACCTTTTGTTTTTATTATTATTACTACTATCTCATAAAAATAATTATTGTGTTGGTGTCACGAAAGACGCTAGACCTAAAAATGTGGGTCAACCAGGGCTGAGAACCCTCCGCTAGCCTGGTTCTGCTGCTGCTGCTCCAGGTCCATCCAGAAGCTGGAGGAGATGAACGCCGTCATGGACCCCTGCGGTGACAACGATGAGGCCGGCGCCGTCCTTCTGGCCACCCAGCACCGGAATGGAGGAGCGCCGGGGCGGCCGGACGCCACCACCACCACCAGCAGCTCCTCCACGCCCAGGACCCCCGGCGTCGCCCACACCCCAGAGCTGGGGGTCCCGGCGCAGGAGAAGCCCGGGAACAGCACCCCCCTGAGGTCCGGGGGCCACGCGGGCCGGCCCTCCTTCAACGAGTCCCCCATCCTCGGAGCGCAGACGTAAGAGTCTCAGAGAAAGCTTTTAAATGATAAATGTATCTTGAATTCAATTAAAATTATTGAAATACTTGGCAAATGAAGACCAGGTGGTGCTTGGTTTCCTTTGACATATTCTGAATAATAATCATTTATATTATGGTGCATCGCCACTGTGTTTTCTACTTATTGATTTCATTTTGTCATTTTGGTTCTCTGTAACTCTCCCACGGTGTTTAAATCTGCGAGTGTGTCGTTTGTTCTCTATTTGTATTTGTGTTGTTGTGAACCTCTTAGTGCAGAGAAGACTAAGTCCCCTCCTCCGGCAGCTCAGGAGGATTTAGCCACGCGGAACACAACACAAGAAGTGAGCTCATTTTACAGATGTATAATATAAAAAGAAAATGTACAACGATAAAATCTTACACAAATCTTCAGTGGAAATTGTATTTAGGGTTTGAGAAACTAAGAAGTTAAGAGAAGTTAAATTTGAGATTTGAACCCGAGGATTATGGCAAACGCTATCATACCGATTTGCTACTCGTGTTTGTGCCAACTGTCAATCAGTAGTTCAAATGTGCTCCCAGACGGTTGATATGAATGCTGATTGGCTTGATTTTTTTTTTTTATCGCCTAGCAACTGGGGCCTAAGTCCAAGCAGCAGTACGTGAAGGTCAACCAGCTGGAGGACACGCAGGCGGTGCGTGCTGTGGCCTTCCACCCCTCGGGGGCGCTGTACGCCGTGGGCTCCAACTCTAAAACACTGCGGGTGTGTGCCTACCCAGAATCCCTCACTGCAAGGTAGGAACTGCACGTCATGGAGGCTGCACAAATGCACGTTCATTGATTAATTAACCTACCAATCATGGTGTGGTCTTGGAGGAGATTCAGTCTCACAGGCACTAGGCTAGTGTGTTGTGTTGTTGTTTTGAATTAAGACTTTATGTATTATTTATTTAGAATTTTTTTGTATTTCAAGTGTGCCACTCGAAAACAGCCAATGTGTGACCTTCAGGGTAGTGCTGCTTACAGCTTCTTAGAACTGCTCTATCCAAAAAACTTGATGCTGCACTTCATTGAGTCCTCAGCATACACCCACCAAGTGTGAAAGTCGATCGATGAACTGTTTGACGAGAAGATGAGGACATGCATACAAGAATTCCCCATTTAGTTGGGTGTAGTGGATAAGATACTTGTTTAATCGCACAACTTTATTTACTAACATCTATTTTATTGGTTGTGTGCCGTGTGTTGTGCAGCGAGCCGAGCCGGGTCAAGCAGCGGTGGTTACCGCTTCAGGAGGACAAGCACCACAGGGCTCCATTACTGGTTGGCCGTGGCCTGGAGCCCTGTGGTCAGCTTGCTGCGCACCGGAGCTGCCCAACGACAAGTTTGTCAAGTCCTGCCTTTCAACGCAGACACCTGCAACGCCACAGGTACATGTCCTCCAGACGACGGTGTAAGAAATGGAACATAGCCATCACTCCGGACGTCACGCATTGGTTTGCGGATTGCCGTTTTGAAGCCTCTGAGTTTGGCATTGGTGGTGCCATCTTGGTTTTCTGCAACCAATAGACAGGAAGTGAGGGGGGTGGGTTTCTGTTTCAGAAGCCTGTCATGAACTAATAACACACTGTGAAAGGTCAAGTTTTGCTAAGACGAAAAAGGACGACATCCAAAAGCAAGATTCAAGGCTTTTAAATGTACAGCAATGCTAGATGGGCATCTTCATGATGTGAGAAGTCGCTGAGCACACTGAAGAATAATCTTTTGGCTCTATAAGGACATATTTTCTAAAGAGATTCAGGGTTGTCTATCAACTGTGCTAACTAGGATGCTAGTTAATAGTGAGTGGCATTCCATTGGCAACACAATTTTGTGCAACCAGTAGTGTATGCCCATGCTGGCCATTGGGAAGATTCAGGAAGAATGTAAACTTTAAGGCCCTTCGCATTGGCTTCATATTCCAGCCCCGGGGTATTGCCCCTTGTTACAGTCTCCAGCCTGACTTTGTGCCTCTCCTTGGCCTGGGTCATAACTGCTTCTGTGAAGGAAACTCTATTAAATGATATTCTCTCAAAGCGGCAATCTGTATTTCACCGCGAACCATGAAATAACTTGATATGAATTTATGGATGAAAGTGTTTGTTAAATGGACTGTGTGTTGTGTGTGTGTGTGTGTGTGTGTTGTCTGTGTGTGTGTGTGTGTGTGGTGTGTGTGTTGTGGTGTGTGTGTGTGTGTGTGTGTGTGTGTGTGTGTGTGTGTGTGTTGTCACACAGGGCCAGACCTGGAGTTCAGCAATGCAACGACGGCAATCTCAGGGACCTGGCGCTTCATGGAGGGCTCCGGGGCCCGGGGCTCGCCCTGACAGACGCCGGCGCCGGGGTGTTGTAACATCTACATCACGACTGCCACCGGGGGGCAGGGCCTGCACAGCGCTCAGTGGGGGGGGGGGGGGGGGGGGGGGGGGACAACAGGTACAGCCAACAGTACGCCCAGACAATCCACAATCGATGTTTATAACAATGCCATAGGACATGGCCATGCTCCCTTAAGGCTTAAGCCATAGCTTCACTCTCACATAGAGTGGTTGGGCACACATGTGGGAACTTGGAGAGTAACTTTCAAGAAAAAATGACCAGAACACACGTTTAAAACTTTGTACCTTTTACGAACTGAACTGCACTCATTACATTGACCACACAATTCTCGTAAAATCCTCTCTGTTCTCCCCCCTGTTACTTCTACCTCGTGATTCATAACATTACTGCCACCTGGTGGCGCACTGTATTAACTGCCACTTTGTCACTTTATAGTAGCAAATATCTCATATTTATAAGTTTATATATTTAACGGTTTATATAATTGTAATGTTTGTATGTAAAATATATACTTCTTAATTGCACATATTGTATAGATGTTTTTCTGAAGTGTTAATACATGTATGATGTTTACTTTGACCACTATTTTGTTGAATTTACTCACCAGCACATCCTGTCCTCTGTACAACGTGGGGCGCGGCTGGATGATCGCGTGGCTCCCAGGCAAGACGGTGCGCTTCTGGGACCGTGCGGCGTGCCCAGCTCTGTGTGGGGTGTGGGCTACACGCTGCACGGCTCTGGTGAGGCGCTCTCGCTAAACAAGGCTTTTTGAACTTTGGGTTACGTTGGGAGGGGAAGAATAGCGTTGGCTTGTAGATTTACATTTGGGCTGCTTACGTCAACATTGGTTGGGTTTTGTGAAAGTTACCAACTTCCATTTTATGGTCAAAAACGACAAAACAAAATTCGCGTGAAATATATCATGTGCGACTCAGTTCTGGCACAAAGGTAAAGTAATTTGGATGTAGGCTATTTGCACTGTGGCTGATTTACTTAATTGTAGCCCATTAATTGTTGTATTTACTGGACAATTTAAGACTTTGCAGAGAGGAACCTCCATCCCAATAGATTTTAAATCGGTTGGGTTTGGTGTTTGCTCGTGGCTCACATTTCATGGAGGATTGATACTTTATTAATGGTTGCAACTATACTATTTATCCAACTTTGTTTATTTGAATGCGGATATGAAACTCTGTATGCTTATGTGTTTTCTATTGCATATGTAGTGGTTTTACGTTGTTTCTGTATTTTGTTTGTTTTTTTTATTTACTTTCTCCCTGGCAAGTTAATGGTTTTTAGTGTTACTGTGTGCAGTGTGTGAGTTACACCTGTGGGTTCCTGAGTGCGCGATATATTATTTTTGCTTAGGTAATTTCCTAGCTTGTGTGAGAATGATGCCGGAAGTATCCAGGGTCTAGTCCACCTGTACACAGGTATGTGTTCCTAAAAAAAAAAAAAAAAAATCCCATTCCACACAGCATGTAGTCAGCGTCATGCTAGCCATTCAGCAAAGCAAGAAAATTATACTTAACACGTTCCGGGGAGGGCTCACAGAGAGTGGCGCGTTCAAGGATAGGAGCAATATCTGTGTAGGGCTGGAATAATAAATTCTGTAAGTTTTAAACAACACTATTTTGGCTACGTCCTCCACATCAAAATGTAAACAAATGGAGACACTGTGCCACCACTGAGTTACAAGCGAAGAAATTTCTCTGTTTACATTGTTTTTCCAACCATCTATATAATCTTATCCTGGAAAGGAGTTGTGGCACATGGTCTGTTTTTAGGACCAAAACGGACACAAAACAAAAGGACAGTAATGCCGCTCCCACAATTCCTGTGGCAGTATCTGGGCATTCTCAGAATGTCGGGCTGGGCATCGCCTGTGCTGGAAACAGCAGTGTGAGGCGCTGAGTACGCAGGCGAGATTGACTGATGATTGTGAGCTATTGTGGCAGCGAACATATAAGAATTACTTTTCTTATTTAAGTCGCATCTGTCATGAATTTATATAGCTGCTGAAACAACAGTAAGATCGCAAGAAGGCAAAGTATCTAAGATAAAGCTCAACCTCGCGTTTTCCATCGAGGTCAAGGAAAAGTGTTTTTCAACCATACAATAAACGGGTTCATTCGGTCAGGTGTTTGAAAACCGGTTTATTGGAGGGTGGCAAACATTACAGCCGGATAAGTTACTCCGCCATGTTTCGCTCTCTCTCCTGAGTGTGTATGTGCGCTGTGTGCGTGCTGATGGCTGGTTACCTGTGTGCCGTGATTTAATCTCACCCAGCCCAAACAGCTGTATCCACCTGAGGCTGAGGCCGCTTAACCAGCCATCAATACCACATCCACAGGCTTTTATTAATGGGGTTGGTTAATATCGAACATTTTAAACATTTACTCAAGAGTAAATGTTTAAAAAACGTATTCCCGGTTTAATCCAATTATTAATCGAAAACAAAGTCGTTCAGATATTTAGAACAAAAGAAACAGAAACACAAAAGCCACACAATCACACACACCCCCCCTGCTCCTACCAGGAAAGTGCGGTGGCGTTCGGTCGCCGTGGGACCCCAGCGGTGCGCTGCTGCGACGGGACAGGAGGAACCAGCACCTGCATGCATGTACGACGTGCGGGGGGCCGCATGAGTGCAGACCTACCGGGCCGCACGCCAGCGACGTCGCGCTCGGTGCGCTTCTCGCTGGGCGCCCATACCTTCCTCACCGGCTCCTACGGACAACAAGGTGGTCGTCATCTGACCTGCAAGGTAAAACATCATCTTAATTGCTTTTAGTTTGCCGTGAACAAAAAAGTGACAAGTGTTTCCAAACTCTTTGGTTTTAACACGTTGTGTATCGTATGCAAAGTGCTCTAAACTTCTACTGTTTACACAGTTTGAATGGAACATTGCCATGGGGGGGGCCAAAAAATTTTTTTCATGTGTGTAGTTCCATGGTGGACTCATAGGGGCAGCAAGGAGCGTAGTCCGGAACAAATGAAAGTATGGGAAATGGGTAATACATTTTCCTCTTGGAGCTTGTTGGAGATAAAAAAATCACGATCATCCGATTAACACCTACTGGTTGACACCCATCCCAACATAAATACATGAAATCAATAAAACGAGGTTGGATGAAACGGAATAACCAGTAGAACGCATTGGAGGTCTGCGGGACATTGGTAACATCATGTGAAGTCTTCTCCTCCTCCTCCTCCTCCTCCTCCAGGGGACCCTGACAAAGCCGCATGCCCCAGACGGTGGCGGGAGCACTGGAGGACAAGTGATTCCAGTTCCCGGTGGCATCACCCGGGACCTGCCTTCCTCTCGTCTCCGCAGACGCACGGTCACCCTCTGCCCGCACGCTGGCACTAGCCGCGAGCACTAAGCCACCCGCCACTAGCACCTAGACACCTAGCACTAGCCACGAGCGCAGCAACTAGCACTAGAGGAGGAGTTGAGGCTTTTTATGAGCACAATAGCACTTGACTCTCATCACTCCTCCTTCGCCCCTGCTGATTGCGATGGCCAAACTTGCCGGTGTGTGTGTGTTGTGTGATGTGATTGTGTGTGTGTGTGTGTGTGTGTGTTGTGTGTGTGTGTGTGTGTGTGGTGTGTGTGTGTGGTGTGTGTGTGTGTTTTTCTGTGTGTGTGTTGTGTGTGTTGTGTGTGCTGTGTGTGTGATTAAATGAACATCTCTGTTCTGAGTTCTACTCGACTCACTGATGGTGTGTCTGTGGTTGGTGTGGTGTGAGTTGGCTAAACTAGAAAGGAGCTTTATTGGTCGTAGTTGATTGTTTGTTTTTGTGTGTGTTATTTTATTGACTCGTCGTTCTTTATTAATCAAAAAATGTATTAAACATGTACTAAAGAAAAAAAAGTGTGTGTGGTGTGTGTGTGTGTTGTGTGTGTTGTGTTTGTGTGTATGTGTGTGTTGTGTGTGTGTGTGTGTGTGTGTAGTGTGTGTGTGTGCTGTGTGTGTGTTGTGTTGAACTGTTGTGTAGTGTGTGTGTGCGCCTCTGGCTGCCGCTGCTTGTTTACGTTATGCAAAACTGAACCTTATTGTTGATTGTAGAAGGACCCAGCCCACCATGCTTGGGAAACCTTGGCCCTATGGTTTCAGACACCATTGGGATTAGAATTTCACCCTGTGTGTGTGTGAGTGTGTGTGTGTCTTCTGGTCTCCGTCTCCTAGCATGTGCACTTTTTAATCTGTTTGGGCACATTCTCTCCTCATCAACACATATGCACTTGATAGTTACTGCTGGCCTGGCCTAAATTTGAGCCTTTACTCAAGCTGTGCCATTTAACCGCAAGTTCCTTCCCTGTATGAAGAGCTGGTCTAAAAAGTGTTACTAGAAGTGACAAACAGAAACACAACATGTCTCAAGTCAAACTATAAAGAAAAGGTTTGATGTGGACAACATGTTTGCATGTAGAAGCCCCACCATTCATGTGTATTTTGAGCCCTGCTATTGTAAATACCTCTACTGTATATGCCACGTTGGTTATAATTCAGACACACATCGCTTTCTAATTGGAATAATGGGATATTTGTCCCCAAATGGATGGACTTGTGTGTGTTTTTGAAGAAACTTGTATGTCTGTTTAATGATTTACTGAGGGTACTTGTATCATAAGTAAGGTTATTTTTTACGGACCTAAGCTTTGGGCACATTATCATTGCCTTACCAATGTAACAAATGAATGTAATTATATATCTTTTGGATGTATAAAAATGCTAATAATACTGAGTTTCACGGTGATCTTAGTTACCTGTTCTTTGTTTATATTGTGTTTGGTTTTGCATCATGTGGCCTGATCCAAAGAGGACTAAAACTTCAATGAAGTTCTATGAACATTACTTAAGTCACAAAATAAATTTACTGGGGAAAATGGAATAATAGTGATTTCGTTTTTTATTCAGTTGTTCGCACACCATTTTGTTATCTCAGACCTTTAACTTGCATGAATGAAACTACTTAATTATACATACACAATGTAAATATGGTACAATTTTATAGAAATTTAATATACCCAGTAAAGGAATGTGTTTTTAATATTATAAAAAAAAAACTGCAGCAAACACAAAGTTATGAGCCCCGACGTTAATTACTAGCGTTCAAAACTAGAACTTTAAGGTAGGTATTACATTTATGGCTAATGTTTGCACACATTAGATTTCACCTGGACTCTACATAACCCCCCCTAGCACTAACCTGCGTGTTATCGTTCTTAGCACTTATTAATGGCACTTAGCTTGTTGTTCGTTCTCAGATGTTTGCAGCATGCTTTAGAATACACGCCTGCCCAGCTACTTAATGCAAGACACTTGCAATTTATGAAACTCGTTCTATTCGTTCGTAAATAGAATGCCTCGGAAAACAGCTTCTCATTCTTATTAACCTTGTGATATATTGCTGCCTCTCCTTCAACAAATGTACTCTTTGTAAGTCGCTTTGGGATAAAAGCATCTGCCAAAATTGCCCTATAATTGTAAATGTAATTAGCGGTAGGTTTTTGTGCAAAAATAAGTTTTGGTTACTAGATAGTACTAGTACTGATTTTTTATGTTTTAATTGAAGGTACTATAAGATCTCTCTCATTCAAGCAATGCGTTGGTTGCTTGCTGTAATCCAAAGCACTGTACACATGGCGTGCAGTAGCTAGGAGGTAAGCGGTTGTCTGGCAACAGGACTGGTTCGATCCCCGGGCTCCGCCTCCAGCTAAGTGTCGAGGTGTCCCTGAGCAAGACGCCACCTAACCAACTGCTCCTGACGTTTGATCCCCGGGCTCCGCCTCCAGCTAAGTGTCGAGGTGTCCCTGAGCAAGACGCCACCTAACCCTAACTGCTCCTAATGAAACATTACTTCAAAGTACATACGTGTATCTCTCTACTCCTCTCCTACACATCTGTGTGTGTGTGTGTGTGTGTGTGTTCCCCCGAGAAGGGGTGTGACTGTAATTTCATATAACACACAATCTATTTTTTTGTCTGTATACTGTGTATGTGTGCTATTGCTTGCTTAGTAGGCACCCTCAAAATTTCCCTGGAATTTTTCTAGTTATTACTACTATCTCATAAAAATAATTATTGTGTTGGTGTCACGAAAGACGCTAGACCTAAAAATGTGGGTCAACCAGGGCTGAGAACCCTCCGCTAGCCTGGTTCTGCTGCTGCTGCTCCAGGTCCATCCAGAAGCTGGAGGAGATGAACGCCGTCATGGACCCCTGCGGTGACAACGATGAGGCCGGCGCCGTCCTTCTTGCCACCCAGCACCGGAATGGAGGAGCGCCGGGGCGGCCGGACGCCACCACCACCACCAGCAGCTCCTCCACGCCCAGGACCCCCGGCGTCGCCCACACCCCAGAGCTGGGGGTCCCGGCGCAGGAGAAGCCCGGGAACAGCACCCCCCTGAGGTCCGGGGGCCACGCGGGCCGGCCCTCCTTCAACGAGTCCCCCATCCTCGGAGCGCAGACGTAAGAGTCTCAGAGAAAGCTTTTAAATGATAAATGTATCTTGAATTCAATTAAAATTATTGAAATACTTGGCAAATGAAGACCAGGTGGTGCTTGGTTTCCTTTGACATATTCTGAATAATAATCATTTATATTATGGTGCATCGCCACTGTGTTTTCTACTTATTGATTTCCATTTTGTCATTTTGGTTCTCTGTAACTCTCCCACGGTGTTTAAATCTGCGAGTGTGTCGTTTGTTCTCTATTTGTATTTGTGTTGTTGTGAACCTCAGTGCAGAGAAGACTAAGTCCCCTCCTCCGGCAGCTCAGGAGGATTTAGCCACGCGGAACACAACACAAGAAGTGAGCTCATTTTACAGATGTATAATATAAAAAGAAAATGTACAACGATGAAATCTTACACAAATCTTCAGTGGAAATTGTATTTAGGGTTTGAGAAACTAAGAAGTTAAGAGAAGTTAAATTTGAGATTTGAACCCGAGGATTATGGCAAACGCTATCATACCGATTTGCTACTCGTGTTTGTGCCAACTGTCAATCAGTAGTTCAAATGTGCTCCCAGACGGTTGATATGAATGCTGATTGGCTTGATTTTTTTTTTTTATCGCCTAGCAACTGGGGCCTAAGTCCAAGCAGCAGTACGTGAAGGTCAACCAGCTGGAGGACACGCAGGCGGTGCGTGCTGTGGCCTTCCACCCCTCGGGGGCGCTGTACGCCGTGGGCTCCAACTCTAAAACACTGCGGGTGTGTGCCTACCCAGAATCCCTCACTGCAAGGTAGGAACTGCACGTCATGGAGGCTGCACAAAATGCACGTTCATGAGTAATATAACCTACAATCTGTGTGTGTTCTTGGGAGGAGTTCAAGGGTACTGCAGTGTTGTGTTGTTGTATTTGAATTAAGACTTTATGTATTTATTTATTAGAATTTTTTTGTATTTCATGTGCCCATTCGAAACAGGCCAATTGTGTGACCTCAGGTAGTGCTGCTTACAGCTTTCTTAAGAACTGCTCATCCAAAAAACTTGACGCTGCACTTCCTTGAGTCCTCAGCAATACACCCACCAAGTGTGAAGTCGATCAGATGAACGTTTGACGAGAAGATCGAAGGACATGCATACAGAGATTCCTCCAATTATAGTTGGGTGTATGATAAAACTTTTTAACCACAACTTGTATTTACTAACATCAATTATTATTGTGTGTGTGTGATGTGTGTGTGTGTGTGTGTGTTGTGTGTGGCGCGTGTGTGTGTCAGCGAGCCGAGCCGGGTCAAAGCAGGCCGGTGTCCGATTATCCAGGAGAACAAGCTACCACAAGGGCTCCATCTACTGCGGTGGCCTGGAGCCACTTGTGGTCACTGCTTGGCCCCGGCTCCACGCACAAAGTTTGTCAAAGTCCCTGCCTTTCAACCAAGACACCTGCAACGCCAACAGGGTACAAGTCCATCCGAGAGGCCGGGTGTAAGGAATGGACATAAGCCATCACCAGTGACGTCAACCCATTGGGTTTGCCGGACATTGCCGTTTGAGGCCTGCGAGGTTTGGCATTTGGCTGTCGCCCCATCGATGGTTTTCCTGGCAAACCAATAGACGGAAGTGAGGGGGGGTGGCGTTTCTTGTTTTCAGCAAGCTGTCCATTGAACTAAAACACACTGTGAAAGGGTCACACAGCTTCTAAGACCGACAAGAAACACCGGCACGACATCCAAAAAGCAAATTCAAGGCTTTTTAAATGTACACAATGCCATAGATGGGCATTCTATCATGATTGAGAAGTCGCTGAGTGAATGAATGAAGTGAGAAGTCGGGTCATTTTCTCATTGGCAACCATGCAATATTTTGTGCAACCAGTAGTGTCTGCCCATGCTGGCCATTGGGAAGAATCCAGGAAGAATGTAACTTTAAGGCCCTTCCGCATTGGCTTCATATTCCAGCCCCGGGGTTTGCCCCTTGTTACAGTCCCAGCCTGACTTTGTGCCTCTTCCTGGCTGTGGGTCAAACTGGCTTTCTGTGAAGGAAACTTCTATTAAATGTATCTCTCAAAGGGCATCTGTATTTCACCCATGAACCATGACTAACTTGATATAACACTTTGAAGTGAAAGTGTTTGTTAAATGACTGTGTGTGTGTGTGTGTGTGTGTGTGTGTGTGTGTGTGTGTGTGTGTGTGTGTGTGTGTGTGTGTGTGTGTGTGTGTGTGTGTGTGTGTGTGTGTGTGTGTGTGTGTGTGTGTGTGTGTGTCACACAGGGCCAGACCTGGAGTTCAGCATGCACGACGGCACCATCAGGGACCTGGCCTTCATGGAGGGCTCCGGGGCCCGGGGCTCGGCCCTGATCAGCGCCGGCGCCGGGGACTGTAACATCTACATCACCGACTGCCAGCGGGGGCAGGGCCTGCACGCGCTCAGTGGGCACACAGGTACAGCCAACAGACGCCCAGACAATCCACAATCGATGTTTTATAACAATGCCATAGGACATTGGCCATGCTTCCCTTAAGGCTTAAGCCATAGCTTCACCTCACCATAGAGTGGCTGTGGGCACACATGTGGGAACTTGGATGTAACTTCAAGAAAAAATGACCAGAACACCACGTTTAAAACTTTGTACCTTTTACTGAACTGAACTTTGCATCATTACATTGACACACATTCTCTAAATCCTCTCTGTCTCCTTGGTTACTTCTACCTCTGATCATAACATTACTGCCACCTGGTGGCCACTGTATTAACTGCCACTGTCACTTTATAGTAGCAAAATATCTCAATTATAGTTTATATATTTAACGGTTATATAATGTAATGTTTGTATGTAAATATATACCTCTTAATATGCACATATTGTATAGATGTTTTTTCTGAAGTGTTGAATACATGTATGATGTTTACTTTGACCACTATTTTGTTGAATTACCCACCAGGTCACATCCTGTCTCTGTACACGTGGGGCGGCTGGATGATCGCGTCGGGCTCCCAGGACAAGACGGTGCGCTTCTGGGACCTGCGGGTGCCCAGCTGTGTGCGGGTGGTGGGCACCACGCTGCACGGCTCTGGTGAGGCGCTCTCTAAACAGGCTTTTGACTTTGGGTTACGTTGGGAGGGGAAAAATAGCGTTGGGCTTGTAGATTACATTTGGGCTGCTTACGTCAACATTTGGTGGGGTTTTGTGAAAATGTTACCAAACTGTCCATTTTATGGTCAAAAACACAAACAAAATTCCGTGAACTATTATCATGTGGACTCATTCTGGCAACACAAGGTAAAGTAATTTGGATGTAGGCTATTTGCACTGTGGCTGATTTACTTAATTGTAGCCGATTAATTGTTGCTATTTACTGATCAATTTAACTTTGCAGAGAGGGAACCTGCCATCCGATAGATTTTAAATCGGTTGGGGTTTGGTGTTTGCTTCGTGGCTCACATTTCATGGCAGGATTTGATAACTTTATTATGGTTGCACTATAGCCTATTTATCCAACTTTGTTTATTTGATGCGGATATGAAGCTCTGTATGCTTATGTGTTTTCTATTGCATATGTAGTGGTTTTACGTTTCCTGGCAAGGTTATGGTTTAGTGTTACTGTGTGCAGTGTGTGAGTAGACACCTGTGGTTCCTTGAGTGCGGATATATTATTTTTTGCTTAGGAATGTTCCTAGCTGTGTGAAATGATCCGGAAGTATCCAGGGTCTAGTCCACCTGTACACAGGTATTGTGTTCCTAAAAAAAAAAAAAAATCCCATCCACACAAGCATGTAGTCAAGCGTCATGCTAGCCATTCAGAAGCAAGAAAAATAATTATTAACGGTTCCGGGAGGCTCACAGGAGTGGCGCTTCAAGGATAGGAGCAATCATCTGTGTGGACTGTGAATATAAATTTAGTAAGTTTAAAACCAACACTATTTTGGCTACGTCCTCCACATCACCAAATGTAAACAAAGGAGACAACTGTGCACACTGACGTTACAAGCCAGAAGAAATCTTCTCTGTCTACATGTCAACCATCTAAATATCTTCACCCTGGAAGGAGTTTTGCACATGGTCTGTTTTTAGGCCAAAACGGACACAAAACAAAAGGACATAATGCCGTCCCACAATTCCTTGTGGCAGTAATCTGGGATCCAGAAGTTCGGGGACTGGGCATCGCCTGTGCTGGAAACCAGCAAGTGTGAGGCGCGGAGTCACGCAGGGCAGATGACTGATGATTTGTGAGACTATTGTGGCAGCAACATATAAGATATTACTTTTCTTATTTAAGTCCCAATCTTGGTCATGAATTTATATAGCCTGCATGAAACAACAGTAAGATCGCAAGAGGCAAAGTATCTAAGATTAAGCTCACAACCTCGCGTTTTCCATCGAGGTCAAGGAAAAGTGTTTTTCAACCAACAATAAACTGGTTTCATTTCGGCAGAGTGTTGAAACCGGTTTATTGGAGGGTTGGCAAGACATTACAGCCGGATAAGTTTACCTACCGCCATGTTTGCGCTCTCTCTCCCTGAGTGTGTATGTGCGTGTGTGCGTGCTGATGGCTGGTTTAACCTGTGTGCCTTGATTAATCTCACCCAGCCCAACAGCTTAATCCACCTGAGGTGAGGCCGCTTAAACCAGCCATCAATCACACACACTCCACAGGCTGTTTATTGAATGGGGTTGGTTTAATAGCGAACATTTAAACATTTACTCTTTGAGTAAATGTTTAAAAAAACGATTTCCCGGTTTAATCCAATTATTAATCGAACAAAGTCGTCAGATATTTAGACAAAAGAAAACAGAAACCACAAGCCACAACCAATCACAGCACACCCCCCCCCTGCTCCTACCAGGAAGTGCGGTGGCGTCGGTCGCCGTGGACCCCAGCGGGCGCCTGCTGGCAACGGGACAGGAGGACAGCACCTGCATGCTGTACGACGTGCGGGGGGGCCGCATGGTGCAGACCTACCGGCCGCACGCCAGCGACGTGCGCTCGGTGCGCTTCTCGCTGGGCGCCCACTACCTCCTCACCGGCTCCTACGACAACAAGGTGGTCGTCACTGACCTGCAAGGTACAACATCAATCTAATGCTTTTTAGTGCCGTGAACCAAAAAAAGTGACCAAAAGTGTTCAACTCTTTGGTTTTAACACGTTGTTGTACGTATGCAAAGTGCTCTAAACTTCTACCATGTTGACCAGTTTGAATGGAACATTGCATGCAAATCAGGTGTGTAGTTCCATTGGTGACTCATAGGGGCCAGCAAGGAGGCGTAGTCGGAAACAAATGAAAGTCTGGGAAATGGGTAATACATTGTCCTCTTGGAGCTTGTTGGAGATAAAAAATCAAGATCATCCGATTAACACCTACTTAGTTGACACCCATCCCAAACATAAATACATGAAATCAATAAAACGATGGTTGGATGAAACGAATAACCAGTAGAACAGCATTGAGGTCTGCGGGACACTTGGTAACATCATGAAGTTCTTCTCCTCCTCCTCCTCCTCCCTCCTCCAGGGGACCTGACAAAGCCGCTGCCCCAGACGGTGGCCGGGGAGCACGAGGACAAGGTGATCCAGTCCCGGTGGCACACCCGGGACCTGGCCTTCCTCTCGTCCTCCGCAGACCGCACGGTCACCCTCTGGGCCCGCACCGCTGGCCACTAGCCGCGAGCACTAAGCCACCCGCCGCTAGCACCTAGCACCTAGCACCTAGCCACGAGCCGCTAGCAACTAGCCACTAGAGAGGTAGTTGAGGCTTTTTATGAGCACAATAGCACTGACTCCTCATCACTCCTCCTCGCCCCTGCTGATGCGATGGCCCAACTGCCGTGTGTGTGCGTGTGCGTGTGTGTGTGTGTGTGTGTGTGTGTGTGTGTGTGTGTGTGTGATTAAATTGACATCTCTGTTCTGAGTTCTACTCGACTCACTGATGGTGTGCTGTGGTTGTGTGTGTTGTGAGTTGGCTAACTAGAAAGGAGCTGTATTGGTCGTAGTGATTGTTGTTTGTTGTGTGTGTGTATTTTATGACCTCGTCGTTTTTATTTAATAAAAAATGTATTAAACATGGTACTAAAGAAAAAAAGTGTGTGTGTGTGTGTGTGTGTGTGTGTGTGTGTGTGTGTGTGTGTGTGTGTGTGTGTGTGTGTGTGTGTGTGTGTGTGTGTGTGTGTGTGTGTGTGTGTGTGTGTGTGTGTGTGTGTGTGTGTGTGTGTGTGTGTGTGTGTGTGTGTGTGCCTCTGGCTGCGCTGCTGTTACGTTATGCAAACTGAACCTTATTGTGATGTAGAAGGAGCCCAGCCCACCATGCTGGAACCTGGCCCTGTTTCAGACACACATTTCACCCTGTGTGTGTGTGTGTGTGTGTGTCTGTCTCCGTCTCCTAGCATGTGCACTTTTTAATCTGTGTTTGGGCACATTCTCTCCTCATCAACACATATGCACTTGATGTTACTGCTGCTGCCTAATTTGAGCCTTTACTCAACGCTGTGCCATTTAACCGCAGTTCCTTTGCCTGTATGAAGAGCTGGTCTAAAAGTAGTGACTAGAAGTGAACAAACAGAAACACAACATGGTCTCAAGTCAAACTATAAGAAAAGGTTTGATGTGGACAACATGTTTGCATGTAGAAGCCCCACATTCACTGGGTTGTATTTGAGCCCTGCTATTTGTAATACCTTACTGTATATTGCCACGTTGGTTATAATCAGACACACATCGCTTTCTAATTGGAATATTTGATATTTGTCCCCAAACTGATGGATTGTGTGTGTTTTTTGAAGAAACTTTGTAGAATGTCTGTTAATGTTTACTGAGGTACTTGTATCATAAGTAGGTCTACACACTTAGGACCCTAAGCTTTGGGCACATTACTCATTTGCCTTACAATGTAACAAATGAATGTAAATACAAACCAATGATTATCTTTTGGATGTATAAAAATGCTAATAAATACTGAGTCACGGTGATCTAGTTACCTGTTCTTGTCGACGATATATTGTGTTTGGTTGCATCATGTGGCCTGAATCAAAGAGGACTAAACTTCATGAAGTTCATGAACATTACAAGGAGTCACAAAATAAAATTTACGGGGGAAAATGAATAATAGTGATTGTCGTTTTTATTCAGTTGTTCGCACACCATTGTTGTTATCTCAAGACCTGTGTAGAGACTGCATGAATGAAAACATAACAGTATTATAACTTAATATAACATACACAATGTAAATATGGTACAAATAATATAGAATTCTAATATACCAGTAAAGGAATGTGTTTTTAATAAAAAAAAAGACTGCAGCAAACACAAAAGTTATGAGCCCCGAGTTAATATAGCGTTCAAACTAGAACTTATCAGGTAGGTATTACATTAGTGGCTAATGTTTGACACATTAGAGTTCACCTGGACTCTACATAACCCCCCCCCCCCTAGCACTAACCTGCGTGTTTATCGTCTTAGCACTTATTAATGGCACTTAGCATTGTTGTTCGTTCTCAGATGCTTAGAATCACACGCCTGCCCAGCTACTTATGCAGACAACTTGGCAATTATGAAACTCGTTCTATTCGTCTCGTAAATAGGAATGCTCGAAAACAGCTCTATTCTTATCTTCAGGTACCACAGTGATATATTGCTGCCTCTCCTTCAACAAATGTACTCTTTGTAAGTCGCTTTGGATAAAAGCATCTGCCAAATGCCCTAAATGTAAATGTAAATTAGCCAGGTAGGTTTGTGCAAAAATAAGAGTGTTACTAGATGTACTAGTACTGCATTTTTTTATGTTTTATTGAAGGTACTATAAAGCCAAACATTGGCCACTTGAGAAGAGAAAGAAGTGATGTTCTCAGCAGAGAAGCTGAGCTGGTGCATTGCTAAGTGTTCTGGTCAGATGTTAGTAGTATAAATGGCTAGAAACCTGAAGGTGTATTTAAACGTACTGTACATCTTCAGTGTCTGTATTAATGATGTATTGGACAGAAGGGTCTATTGTCTATAATAGCTAGTGGTAGGTTTGTCCACGGGTCCACCTGGGTTTGCCCAAGTGGGTTCTATATAGGTTCTAAGTGGGTAAAATAATATTGGGCAATCGGTCTGTTTGTTAATGTGTCTTAACCAAGTCTTGCTCAAGAAGAAGTCAGAGAAAACACCGGAAACATGAATGGGAGTTGGAGAGAGGAGTTCCGGCAAGAGTTTGTTATGTTCGACTGCAGAAAGCAGTGTTATAAATGATTTTCAGTCATGGCTGAATATTTACCTAATTTTGATGAGGCTCTTCTAGTTGCCAGACAACCCGCTCAACCTCTTGAGCCGCTGTGATGCAAAATGTTGCATCGCAGGAAGATGAGGACCTGCAAGACAGTGTTTGAAGAAGATGCTGATGATGCGAATTGATGGAAAGCAGAATGGAGGGAGATGTAGAGATGGTCGGCATCACAGTGAGAAAAGAAAAGAAAAGAGCGCAAAAGAGAGTGGGTGAGAGAGAGAGAAAGAGAGAGAGAGGGGCGCAAGGGATTTACCATTATTTTTACGCTGCCCTCGACCATTCCCGCTTTTGTTGGCTGGACAATGGGGACCAGGAGGCACAGGGCTTAAAACCGATAGGCCTAACCTAACCTCCAGCCACTAACGCCGAAAAGACAGGAGAGAGAGCAACTCACCTAGCAACACTAAGGTACCCCAAAAATATTATTCTTGTTTTTGCTAAATTTCTGGTGGAACTCTTGTAGTGCTATACAATTTTCCTTGGATATTCCTTGGATTATTGGATAATACTCAAGGGTCAAGATTTAAAAAATAATATCTATCATTAAAATTGTGATTTGGGGGAGACATTGGGTGTAGGAGACACTATAGGTTGGTGGAGAAGTGGTCTGTCATGTATGTACTGTATATTAGGATAAATCATATTTTCAGACTCAGTCTGGGAACTTTCAGCGCATTTCTTCAGTCATAAAGTATCTATGCTACCTATAATAACTTTTAAATAGAAAATGTATGTTTAAAATTAAGATTCAGGTATGTGACTGCTTAATTTATGAGTTGTTAATTGGTTCATTCATAGACAAGACTGCAACAATGTGTGGTTGTTTTAAATAACTGCTGATCTTATAAAAGACAGAGCAGAGCAAACACAGAGCAACGATGCCGACAGTTTTTTCTGTTGCTCAGCATGGGAACAGGAGGGCGTGGAAGGGACTTAGTCAGTAACAATGGATCTCTGAACTGTTCCATCAGCACTCTCTTTGACAGGAAGCCATGTTGGCAAACTGAGTTGTTGCCTTTTGTATTGCTACTTATTCACCAAACATATTGACCATATACTACTACTGCCATCTACTACCAATTATACTACAACCTAACATGAAGGCTTAGAGTCGTCGTTAATAACAGCCGTGTTGTGGATGAGTGGATGAAGGTCCACCCATCCCCCGCACGGTCTTTGCTTCAGTATGACGAGATTTAAAGAGAAGGGGGCTTCTTCACCGAGCGGCCATCTTGGTTCTAAACTTGAGCTTCAACTCACAGCTTGCATTTAGAACCAAGATGGCCACGAGGTGAAAAGGCCCATTGTACCCATACACAGAAACCATACACGAAGAGGAGGGAAATCAAGTGGGTTCAACAATCATCTAAAGAACATAGAAGCACATTACATCTGATTTGTTTGCAAATTTGAATTTCTGGCAAAACTCTTCGCTATATAGCAAAGAGAAATTCTGTAATGCTATACGATAATGATGTATGATTTTCCTTGGATTAGGCCAGAATTCTCAAGGATCAAAATTGTGAATTGGGGGAACATTTACAACTATCGGATAATGGAAAAAGACTCATCAAGGGCAAGGGCTTTTCAATCATCTTCTGCGTAACATCTGAACACTCCGTCTCTTGTCAGTTGTTGTAGATTTCAGGAGGTCAGCGCTTGCCGAAGCTTCTCCTCGATGCTCTACACGCTAGCCGGAGGAGGCACGCTCTGCGGGGTGGCGTCCCTCGTGCTCCTCGTCGTCTCCACGGTGACCGACTTCTGGATGCAGTACCGCTACTCAGGCAGCTCAGCCAATCAGGGGCTTTGGAGATTTTGCATCAATCACAAATGCCACGCCCACACCATGACCGTCGGTGAGTCCCACGAGAGGAGAGCCGCTGTCCACGGACACAGCAGTATAGCTAGCATTTAGACATTATTACTCCTCGTGCGTTAAAACAGCCACGCGGCTTACTTTACCACATCGGAGCCGCCAGTAAGTCCACCCCGTGTGTGTCCTCAGCTTTCTGGGACGCCACGCGGGCCTTCATGCTGCTGGCCATTCTGAGCTGCTTCGCTGGCGTGGCTCTGGGCCTCAGCGCCTTCGCTAATGGCACCAAGAGCCGGAGGGTCCGCACAGGTGGCATCGCCCTGGTCCTCTCAGGTAACACACACACACACACACACACACACACACACACACACGTATCAATTACAACCTGTTCATACACTGCTTCATATACACTCACGCATACAAGACGCTGAGGAGCCATTCAAACACTCTTGAGATCTCTCAGAGGTCCACCACACATTCTGAGATCCTTGTAAAGTAGGTCCAATAGAAGACAGTTCTAATTTGATTGGAAGCGCGTTCAATAAGGGTGTCTCCATTCTTACATTACATCAGAATTGCGTTTTATTGTTTCTGCTCTGGGTGATATGGTATCTCCCCACTGTTCCAATCCATCATTTGAAGATTAAGTGCCGTGGTATCAAGTTCACGTTCAAACATTGTTACAAATGACAATACAACATACATTATCTTGACTTTTCATTGTAATACTTAATGAGTATTACATGTCCCATGACAACATTCAAAGTGGAACAAACAAAACTATAATACTGCTGCGTAGTTAACCTATAGCACAGTTTTGTTAATCACATGGGCTCTTTATTGAAGCGCTGGCCTGTTTGTTTCCCCAACCATAGGGTTCCTGGCTCTACTGGCGCTGGCTATTTACACTGGTGTGACCGTCACATTCTTTGGCAAGAGGTTCCTGGACTGGCGATTCTCCTGGTCCTACATCACGGGCTGGGTGGCCATCATTCTGGCATTCGCTGCAGGTGCAACAAATACATATATACGTTTGAGACTTGTTACGATGGTCATGCATGTAATTTGTTCTATGTTGCTCTGATACTTAAAGGTACTATATGTAAGAATCGTGAATTCCTTCTCATTACTGACCCCTTTACTTGGTAAATGAACTGCAGCCTGCTGCATTCAGAGCACTGGAGTGCAAGCTCCATGGGTTGAGAAAATGACGATCATAAACTAATGTTTGTTCGGATCATAAATCGACCTTTTAAAAGTGAAAAAACCATGAAAGATCAGAAATGTTTGCCATTATCCGCAATTACACGTTCCAATAGAAATAGAAAATCCAATAGAAATCCACCCACAGGCTGTTCAACGCAACAGAGAGTCAGGGAAGGTCTTATTTTATAAGTTAAATTCTAACCTCTTCATATTCCGCTTTAAAGCAATTTGTGCACGTAAAATCCTACATATAGTACCTTTAAAAGTGTGTGTGTTAATAGGATTAATTCCTTCCATTGAAACAAGAAATGCACCCTCAGACTGGTTCATACACACATTAATAGTGTATGGAAGTTTGTGTGTATTCTTCAGTCTGTTTCCAGACTGATGAATCATGTGGATGTGCACCTCGCCAGCTGACGGTTCTTCTTACTCCGTGTGGACAGGTGCATTCCAGATCTGTGCGTACCAGAAGACTGTTGGGGAACCTGCTCCCCCGAACACTCAGGACACCTGAAAATCACAATCCTTTTAGCTTTGAGTGGCAAAAATGTCTAACGAAGTAGCACACTGTGTTGAAAATAAAGGTCAAAGGTCGTTGGAGGCTGTCTAGAATAGAATAAAGACGAAAGCATATTCATGTCTTGAGTGATGTCCCTACTTTCTCACTAGTTTGTCACTTTTTTCTCAACGATGGATGGCTTTGAATCAAACTTGTCTTACAATCAGATGAATTAGCAATTAACCAAAATAAAATATGATATAATATAAACTAAATTAACTGAAGGTCTTTAAACTTTAAACTTCAACTTAACTGGAAGTGAAAGTACCGTATCGAATGTGAAAAAAAAGTAATCCTTGTAATAATCCATTACCCTTGTATACCCTTGTAAAGTTGGCTTAAAGTCTCCTATTTTACCACCAGGCGTGATCTTGATTAGCCATTCCAAGAGGTTTCAAAAACTGGTGTCATCTCTGGTATTAGGGCTTCATATTAGGGTCTAATTATAGGGACAGGGTTTCATATTAGGGTTAGGGTTTCATGTAAGGGTTTGGTTGTAGGATTAGGGTTTCATATTAGAGTCTCAATTTAGGGACAGGGCTTGTAGCAGCCAATAATGTAATAACTACCATTAATGTAATAATGTAATCATTTTGCAATTCTTAATGTAATAAAAGTCAATCATGTAATAACTGGCCAATAATGTAATACATTTTATAAACCAATAATGTAATAACCTTTTGCGCCTAATGACTAAATTATTGGTTTCATATTAGTGTTTGGTTTTAGGGTTAGGGTTTCATATTAGGTTTTAAATTAGGGTAGGGTTTCATATTCGGGTCTCATATTAAGGTGAGTTTTATATTAAGATTTCATATTAAGGTTTGGTTTTGGGGTTAGACATTTGCATATTTAGGATATTTGTGTTGAGCATTCAAATGATCATACTTACATAAGCACTCTAGGCACCCAGCTATCCACTGGGGTTGGGAGTATTCGCAAAGCGGTCTAGTTCTAGTGCATGGCCAATCGTTTGTAGATATGGAGACAAAGAGCCATTACTACATGACAAACACAGGATGCACAACGTCATTCTTGCAACACTTGATTTATTTTATTTTACAATAAGAAAGCCATCTCACAGAGACCACTTTGAATTACACAATGCAAATAAATATATATCTATATGACAATAGAATTAAAGACATCAACAATCGGTACAAATTTTTTTTTTTACAACACTTTGAATAGTGCAAAAATCACATACTGCCCTCTCATTGAGTTTCTTGCATTGAATTCTTTGAGGGCAGTGATTTGTGTGCGCTGCCCCCTTGTGAGGAGAGGGGTTGCTGTTCCTAGAACTGACAGTACTGCACCGCATGACATCGCAGGTCAAAACATTTGACTTCCATTACCCAAAGTATGAAGTGGCAGACAAGCCGGGACCTCTGAGCGACCGGGTAAATGTATGGCTGTGTTTTTGGATTACATTATGTTTTTGCATCGGGGGCATCTGATTTAAAAGTCATGCGATGGTACAGGCTCTGAGAAAAACGTAGTTACATCAAAACGCAGACAAAAGGCGAAACACCCTCCCACCCCCACCGCCCTCCGATGGTGATCGCCGAGGACAAGTGGAGGCTCTCATTTAGCGCTCTGTAACCGGGCGAGGGTCAACGTAGCTTGCGTTCAGCCCAGATAGTAAAAACGCAGTCTGGTCAGTGACTGGAGGCCAGAGCGCTAGGTGTGAACCCCAAAGTCTCTCCTCGATGGCAACACCCACCACCCCTGAGTGACAAATAATTGAACAGGACAAAAAAAAACAAAAAACAAAACGGGGTCTTAGCACCGTCGAAAAAAGCAGGACACACTGCTGCCCTCCTGCCCAGATGTGACGTCTTTGGGATCATGACGGGCAAATCGCGAGTCTCATTAAAGTGCACAGCTTCAACATTTTTTTTCTTTTTTTCTTCCTTTTTTGAATTCCACCATTCTTTGTCGAGACACACCAGACTTCAATTTAAAAGCATGACGTAATAGAAAAGACTAATTCTGGGGTTTTTGTTAATACATGCATAATCACGTGTTGCATATTGAAAGTGTTTTTAGACAACTATTTTTTTCTTTCTTCTGTTGAAACCTCCGACCTCACAGTAACAGTGTGGTTATCATAGTTTAGAGCTTTATAAAAAAAAAAAAAAAAAAAAAAAAGGATCTCGTCCCATCTTAGGTGGCTAAAATGAGATCAAACGCACACACACACACACACATACAGAGATGGACACGTGCAGTGGCAACTCCGAAAATACAGTATTGGTGTCATCTTATAAATATCCTGGTTAAAATGCTGCTTGGTCATCAGGAGCCTTGTCGAGAAATATGCAGGCTTGAATATACGCACCCCCCCGCAGACCGCCCAGACCTGATAGTCGCGACTACCACGACTACTTTCAGAGACCAAGTTGACAGACCGGACACGATACACGTGGAACAGATGGGCCAGGCTATGTCCAGCTAGCGTGCCTCCCACCTGAGTGAGCGTGTGCCCAAGAAACAGCCCACGCCAACAACACGGTTGGGACTCAAACCCGCCGAGCATTGATCATTAGAGATTTAAATCATTCCGAATGCTGGGGGGGGGGTAAATAATACTGTAATTATGACAATTAAAAGACGACAACACAGGAGGGGACCGCAGCGAGGACAAGACCTTGGAGAGGATAGAAGCTGAACCTGCCCCACCCTCTGGCTGACCTCAGCAGCTTAAATGAATCGTGAATCATTTCAACCAGAGTACCCACAACGATTGACAAATAAGTGCACACATGGCACATTTGTATACATATGCCCGATAAGAACATGTGATTGGGAAATGCAAAGAGGACACAGGAGAAAAAAAAAAAAAGACATTGGGTAAATAAAAAAAAATAAAAAAAAGGAAAGTCATCGCCGCCCACTTGCATGCAAAGTACGCACACCTGGTGCGTCTTTGGCCGCATGGAGCGCGAGAGTTGTGAGATGAAACAGAGCAGAAGAAGGTTTAACAGAAGACCAGCGAAGGGAAAAGACGAGTGGCGATTAGAAAACATTGGTGATCAATCACTCTGATCAACACTGGCACGTGCTCCCAGGAGTCACTTGGCTTTGGCTTGAAAAACAGACACACTGCAGCCAGGCAGCGAGGTCCGTGTTGGTGTGTGTGTGTGTGTGTGTGTGTGTGTGTGTGTGTGTGTGTGTGTGTGTGTGTGTGTGTGTGTGTGTGTGTGTGTGTGTGTGTGTGTGTGTATCAGATGCATGTCAGGTTGGCTCTGGATCAATGGGGGCGGGGGTCTCCCAGCCCCATGTGCTCTAGCTGGGAGAGAGAGAGGGGGTTAGGTTTAGCCCTTCGGGAGTCACCCCAGTGTTTCCACAGCAGGGTGTCGGGTGTGAGATTGCACAGGTTAGCCCACTGTTCCTTCAGGCCGTACCAGCGACCGGAGGGGCCATATTGGGGGGGGGGGGGGGGGGCAGTCTAAAAGCATTGGAGGCCTTCCTTCCCATTGGGTTCTGCAGGGCAGTGGTCCTCCAATCACAGTCAAGTAAATTTCCGGTTCAGAACAACAACGCCGACTATGTGTCTTGATACCTAAAGAAAAACAGAAGACAGAGGGCGAGAACCAGCTTAGTATTGAAACACTGATGGCAGCAGGTTTATATGCCATGGAGACTGCACCGATTCCAAGGAATTAAGAACTAACCAACAGGAACTAACCAAAAATGATTCAGCGATTGCCATTTCTCTTGAAAAGGCGAATGGTATGCAATGCCTCGCCAACCAACATGAACACATCCACCAGAAATTGACCAGCGTTGTTGAAATTGACAAGCGTGTCCATGTCTCAACACCGCAAGAGAAGCAATGCGCTAGAGGGCGCGCATCTCACCTGCTGCGGAGGGAGAACTCTGGCAGGGCCCCCAGCAAGGACAGCTGCTCCTCCAGCGCCACGATGCGCAGGCCGATGTAGCCCGACGACAGCAGCAGCAGCATTACCCTGAACACACACACACACACAATTCAGAGTCATAAACCGTAAACCCTAACTACTTCCCAGGGCGTTGGCGCAAGACAGCATTCCAGAGTAAGTGGACGGACCGCTTGTGTGACCTGTACGCCGAGCTGAAAACGCTGTCTTTTTCAGGACGTCTCGTCCTCACGTCAAATCTCTGTTCGACATCTCTGCCAGTCACTCGGCACGGACGCCGCGGCAGTTATGCAACACTACCTCAAGCATCGCAGCTCGGGATCCCTCGGTGAATTTGTTTAGCTAAAGCAAGGCGCCGTAGAATCTAATCCCTTTTCCAAACCCGTCCCCCCCCGCCCCCATAGCAGCTATGCAGATCCCCGTAATTAAGAGCTCCAAAAAAGGGAAATGGCGGCAAACTTACAGGATCAGGTAGATGACCAGGAGTGTCTTTAGGGTGCTGGCCTCCCTCTGGGTGATCAGGGACCTGGCTCTCTGCCTGACACTGCACATCCACGACCCACCTGGAGAGCGAGCAGAAGGAAACAGGTCAAACTCATGTCAGGAGGATCCTTTGTGGTCAGGCCAACGGTTCTGGGTTCCAACACCTGATGACCACAGGCTAACCTGTGAGCAAGATGCCAAACACCTCAACCTGCTCTTTGGCATGCATCTAAAATTCACTGCAAGTCGCTTTGGAAAGAAGCATCTGCTAAATGCAGTTTCAAAGAGCAGCTGCATACACATTTCCCTGCATTGTGGTATATGTAGTCATTGCAGTACATTGGTCCTTGTTGGGAAAATGGCAAATAAACCAATATATCCTTAAGCACAACACACACACAGAATTATGACTAAATGTTTCCACTGTTCAGTAGCCCAATATAATCCCGCTGGTTGATTGTTCCCATTCCCAAAAGGTACACGTGCACAAACATGTATATACACACACACCCATCAGAATCTGCCCATAAACGTCCATGTGAATATATGCACACTGCACCACACAGATTAGTCGTACGCATTTACTCGTGGCCATGAATCATTTTTGTTGGTATAAAAAAGGTATCAAATCAAAAATGTCTATAGTGTATAATTCAGCCACCAGGGATAAGGAACACTGATAGTTTGTGTTGCGGTGTTAGGGGAGAGCGGGAGGGAGTGGTACCTGCTTCTGTGGGCTGCTCCGAGGAGTAAGAGGAGCTGTCACTGTCCAGGCTCTTCAGGGAGGGAATGCTTCCATTAGGCACTGGTTCTGGAAGACAACAAGTTGGGCCATTGTTACAAGTTATACAAAAAACAAAACAAAAAGGAGTTCAAGTGTCATCCATTTATTTGCACCGTTGGGGAATTCTGAAACTCATGCCTTTCATCGCCATTAATACCCGCTGCTCGATGTTCCATTCATGTGCCCGTGACATGAACCTAGCTTGAACTGTGCCTGTCCGCCATTTGAGACGATGGGTGTGTAATACTAATAGAACAGCTTCCAAGCAAGTATGAGTCATGCAACAAAAAACCCCAAGACTTGAGTTGATCATTGCACAATTGCTTCAGTCCATCAGCAAAAATCATCACAGCGTTACGTTGGTCAATTTCGTCGAGCGCTCACCATTCAGGGTTTCCTTCGGAGTGGGCTCCAGCAGCGGTTGGGGGAGGGGAGCGAGGTCGTGGAGGTCGAAGCTGTCGTCCAGACTCGACTGACTGGAGTTCTGTTGGGGAGACGGGCGAGAGACGAAGAGCGCCACGTTCACAACACGTACACGAGTCCCAGGCCCGGTCGAGTCTCCTGCGATGGCGTCACGAGGGACACGCGGCGATGTCTTGCAGAGGAGCTCTACTCCCAATGCTACATAAAGCTATTTGTTCACGACTACATAGTTCATAGCACTACAACTCAGTCATTTAATTAATTACAGGGCCCATTTCACTGCATGTGCTACGGACACCGGCAAGGAATTGGCAAACGCTGCAAACGCTGCAAGCACACGTCTTAAATATGCACGGCTGACTGACACGCGAGGGAGGTGTGAAGGGTTACGATGGGTCAAAGGGACGACATTGTGGCGACTGTTCAACCTGGGTGGTATATTAAGGTAGTGGCAAAACTCGTGGTGGGATCAAGGCCTTCGAGAAGAGCCCCCCCCGGCTGTCAGTGAGTCAGCGGGGCGGTCACCCAACCCCGAGCAGCAGAGTTGAACAACCGCAGGTATAGCATGCAGAGTATTTGTTGTGCCTTTTGCACATTGCTTATAAGGTTGGCAAATATTACTACCATCTAATGCTCATTTTGTGAAGGCATCTCACGCAGCCTAATCGGATGCCATTACATTTGGACTTAGAAACTGAACACAAACCACCAAGAGTAGTAAACAATGCTCACCACCAGTTTGCTCTTGTCACTATTCTCCGCTGAAGAGAAGATGGGACTGCTGTTGGTGCTGCCCGCCTGTACACAAACAAGATGGCAATGATGGCCAGCATGAGACATGGAAGTAATACGTACAGTATAAAGCAGGGACCCTGAGGATCGCTCACAATACCTTGAAGAGACACACATTGACACATCAACACGGGGCCTTCAGGAGACACAGCCAATCAAAAGCACTCACCTCTATCTGAGGGGAGACTGCGCAGAGCAGCTGGTAGCAACCCTCGCGGTTCCTCAGCGACACAAACAGGTACTACGATATGAGCGAGAGACAAAGATGGGGAGAGCGAGAGAGAGAGAGGGACGAAACATGAGCCTAAACAAGCCATAAATTAAATGAGGTCAAAGAAGCAGGTCAACAGCAGCATGCCAATGCTGTACATCACACACACACACACACACAAACAACCACATAGTTCAAAACAAAGTGATTACATCCACCACCCACGGTGCACAAGGTGTCGTGGATGTTACTAGTGACCCACCTTGTCCCCCTCCCTGGTGCGGATGGACAGAGCGTTGGGAACCAGCAACGCCATGTTCTGCTTCTTCACCCTCTGGATGCAGGACACGGGAATGACCGCCTGAAGCACAAAGGGGGGGGGGGGGGTCACCAAACACACCCAGACCACAGCAGACATGTCGCTGGACCAAGTATCCAATTTATGACACCAGGTATGATTCACAGACACAGACCTTGGTGTCCTTCAGCAGGACAGAGGAGTAGAAGCAGGCGTGGGTGTCTGTGATGTACAGTCGTCCATGGTAGGGCACCTCCTTCTGCCACGCGCAGATGTATGCTGGTGGAGACACAGTTAAACAGGTTATTAGACCTTTAATGCATCACCGTACTAAACTGATACATTTCTACAAGGAGCCAGATTTGAATATATGAAGGGTACATTTGTACAAATTAAACAGTTCGCCAATGAATTGTACCATTACTTGCAAATAAAAAGGAAAACAATTCTGTCTATTCCCAGTTTATCCCCAGTGTTCCTACCGTGCATCAGGTCTTCACTCTCGGGAATGTCTGGGAACAGCTTGTGGAATGTCTTGTTGTGCTTGATGAAGCTCTGCACACAGGGAGAGACCGTGCGTGTTATAGCATGTGTGTCTTATGGCAACGGGTTCAGGAATCATGCGTCACATACAAATGCCGTCATGCACTCTGCCTTTCTTTTTCTTTCCTTCCCTCTCCCTCCCCCCCCCAGACTGGCGGAGAGGAACATGGACTTACGCTTTGAGAGCCGGCGCTGTTTGTTCTCTCGAAGCCTCGGCTGTCCAGATCAAACGTCTGCGACCTGCAACGCCAGCAACACGGTTACCCCAAATGACCCGTGGGCTTCAGTCGGAGAATATCACATCAAAAAGAGTGCATCTGTACAGTGAAATCCCATCAGCAAAGACTGACTTACAAGGGGGGGGAACTTAATGGCTGGGCAATATACCCATATATCTTTATGGTGACAGATTAGATATCGTGCTATGGCATAAGTGTTGCCTTTTCCTGATTTTAAAGGCTGCATTACAGTAAAGTGATGTCATTGTCTACATGTACCAGATTAGCGGTTATATAATTTGCCATTACCTTTGCCTTAGTCATTATATGCACATTAGTATACACAAATAGGGGTTACCATGTGATAATTTTTTGTAGACATTTATTTATTTATCAGAAAACATGCTATTATATATATATCGTTATTAGGACATAAAATTACTTCTGGATACATCTCCATATCCAGCCAAGGAGGTTCAAAGGTCACCCCGGTGGGCTTCAGCGGTGCATAGGACACTGAAGGTGGCGGTTGTGACGGAGGGCTGTGGCCTACCTGACGGGGGGCTGTCTGCTGAGGGTCTTGTGCTCCCTCTGGAGGTCCAGCCCGGCGTCCTCCAGACTCAGGGCCTTCATGGACTCCACCTTCCTCCGGGAGCTGCCATTGCTGACGCAGCTCTTGCTGCGCTTCACCTTGGTGGGCAGCCCGCCACCACCGCCGCCACACTCTGGGTAGTTACTGGACACGAGAGGAGCGGCGAAGACAATGGTCAACATCACTGACATAAGAATGTGTAAAACAGCTCATCATGTACATTGTCCGTTGTTATAACAGAATTGTTGTTATGCAGAATTAAAGACGACACACAAGGGCCACACTGCAGAGTGCAACGTTTTTACTTTGCACTTGGAATCACTGTCAGTACAAAATAAATATAATAATCTGCAGAACTACATTGTTCATTGTATTTACACTGCATGTGTATTGAAACAGCTGGGAAGTTAAGAAGTGCTCGCAATAGTGCCATGTTTGAGGAAACTAGCTCACAGATATTCATGTAATGTACTGAATGTATGGCTGTTGTTTTGAATCAGTACAGTATTAACCCCCCACATAGGCTACACCCGCATTAAGGCTTACAGGTGCTAATGAATTTTGGCTTGTGAAAATATTACCTTACCTTATTAGCCTTCATACAGACTTTCCCATAAATGAAATGATGCATACGATAATGCAGCAATGTCACCGCAGTAAAGATGTTGGTTTACAGCTTCATTAATGCTAATTAATGAAGTTTCGTCCAATAAAAATGCTCAGACAGTAAAATGTCAAGTGGCAAAATATTAATGCTGCAGGTTCAACAACACGCCATGTTGGAGACCGCTGCCTTTGAGCAAGATGCCAAACTGCAGTTAATTCAGAGAACTTCTTGCAGTGATTTTTAACCAAGTATAAACAATCAAACAACCAATTGCAACGCTCCAAATAATCTCCAAATGTAAAAATATGTCAACTCTGCCTGTTCAAAAGGTAGCCAATACTTGGACATTTGCCTCACAATGAACCTTGCATCTGTTGCAAAAATGCAGCAGTTTGACCACAGGAGTTCACCCACCCAAACAAACTAGCTAGTGGTTCATAACAACCACCGGTTACTTACCCGTTGGGCAGAAATCTCCTCGAGGAGCGAAAGCTCATGTAGCGACTAACAGCGTCCATATCCCTTCCCTCAACACAAATCACCCACAAAACAGCAGTGTGCCGTGGCTTTAATCTCCGGTGTCAAACCATCATAGAATCGGATGCCACAAACAAGAATAAAACCCAAAATGTAATCCAATCAATGAAAAACAGATAGAGTCCAAGCTTGAGGAGCGTGCGTTACGTGTCGGTGTAATGCTGTGTGTCAGGCCGGTGCGCCGACAAGCCTCATTCTGGCTCAGATAAGCAGCTGGGCGAGTTACAGCTAGATCTGGGGAGGAAGTGGCTTTGTGTTCACAGTGGTGTGACACTCCGTAGCAGCACACGTCACAGCACAGACACTCCCCCAAACACACACACTTACAGGGAGAGTGAGACACTCCCCCAAACACACACACTTACATGGAGAGAGAGACACTCCCCCAAACACACTTACAGGGAGAGAGAGACACACACACACACACACACACACTACTGAAAAGTGATTCTTGTCGGGATGTGTTCTGGTTTGCAATGGATGTTGATATTTTCACAAAGCCACCATTTTATTGTGGGTAAATAAATGTAGAAATTAATAATCCCACCTCAATCTATTGAGACTGGGGAGGCAACAGCTGCACAGACATATTTTCAAATATGTCATTTCGGGTAAAGTTCGGTGGAAAGAAAATTACTTAAGCCATTATCATGTGACTCAATCATTACAAAACAATGGCGTGGTACATAGGTGTGTGTGTGCGTTGAACTACCACCTTTTCAAAGAGACATGACACCAATTTCCCTAAAATACTTCCTCCTCGGTACATAGAGAAGGTCATCTTCTACATGCCAGGTTCAAAGCTAATGAATCTTAAAAATGAGTTTGAGCCTGTGACGAGGAGACTGGCTTCCCAGTATAAAGCACCAAGTCAGTTGTTGAACAATAGTACAGGCCTATACACAAAATGTATTCAATGCCCATTCCTTATTGCACTGGGAGATAGAATTGGTGGGCGGTCTCGGAGGAGGAGCCGTGTATGCGTGCCAGTGTTTAGATACACGGACAGAGCACACTGCCAAATGGGACAGAGGTTGCTCCTATTGACAACCACTTGGTGCTCGTTGGACGGCGTCACATATTAACCCCGTATATATATAGACCCTTCAAAAGCCAAGAACAAACACAAGCATCCAATCTGCGCCGCCCTGCTAACTTTTCCTTAATCTACAGATAAGGCTTGTGCAATGTTGGCCATGGGCAAACACTTGGGCCGCCCGTAACTTACCGGTAGTGGGTTTTGCCCCCCCCTCCCTTTTTCATGAAAATAACTGACAACCAATATCCCCTTCTCTGTTATGCAGGCCCACCGGATGTCATCAGAAGATGATGATACCCTCACGATAGGAGGAGGGCAGCGGAGGGTGAAAGACCATCGAAGCGAGCAATATCTCACCGCCCACTTTATTAGGTACACCTGTTCAACTGCCCATTAACACAAATATCTAATCAGCCAATCACATGGCAGCAACTCAATGCATTTAGGCATGTAGACACGGTCAAGACGATCTGCTGAGGTTCAAACCGAGCATCAGAATGGGGAAGAAAGGTGATTTAAGTGACTTTGAACGTGGCATGGTTGTTGGTGCCAGACGGGCTGGTCTGAGTATTTCAGCAACTGCTGATCTACTGGGATTTTCACACACAACCATCTCTAGGGTTTACAGAGAAAGGTCCGAAAAAGAAAAAATATGCAGTAAGCGGCAGTTCTCTGGGGGAAAATGCCTTGATGATGCCAGAGGTCAGAGGAGAATGGCCAGACTGGTTGGAGCTGATAGAAAGGCAACAGTAACTCAAATAACCACTCGTTACAACCGAGGTATGCAGAAGAGCATTTCTGAACGCACAACACGTCGAACCTTGAAGCAGATGTGCTACAGCAGCGGAAGGCCACACCGGGTGCCCCTCCTGTCAGCTAAGAACAGGAAACTGAGGCTACAATTCGCACGGTCTCACCAAAATTGGACAATAGAAGATTGGAAAAATGTTGCCTGGTCTGATGAGTCTAGATTTCTGCTGCGACATGCAGATTGTAGGGTCAGCATTTGGCGTAAACAACATGAAAGCATGGATCCATCCTGCCTTGTATCAACAGTTCAGGCTGGTGGTGGTGATGTAGGGGATATTTTCTTGGCACACTTTGGGCCCCTTAGTACCAATTGAGCATCGTTTAAACGCCACAGCCTACCTGAGTATTGCTGCTGACCATGTCCATCCCTTTATGACCACAGTGTACCCATCTTCTGATGGCTACTTTCAGCAGGATAACGCGTCGTGTCACAAAGCTCAAATCATCTCAAACTGGTTTCTTGAACATGACAATGAGTCCACTATACTGAAATGGCCTCCACAATCACCAGATCTCAATCCAATAGAGCACCTTTGGGATGTGGTGGAACAGGAGATTCGCATCATGGATGTGCACCCGACAAATCTGCAGCAACTGCGTGATGCTATCATGTCAATATGGACCAAAATCTCTGAGGAATGTTTCCAGCACCTTGTTGAATCTATGCCACGAAGAAGGCAGTTCTGAAGGCAAAAGGGGGTCCAACCCGGTACTAGCAAGGTGTACCTAATAGAGTGTGAGAGCGCACACGCACACACACACACACACACACACACACACACCACACACACACACACACACACCACACACACACACACACACACACACACACACACACACACACACACACACACACACACACACCTCGTGAATAAGAATAAGAGTAAAAAAATAGCGTACAGTGACAGTCGGGATGGTTTCCAGATGCGATGGGGCTTACAGTACCCTTGAAGCTCCACCTCCGCTGGGACGCATCTGCTGGGTGTACTAGTACAGCACGACTCAAGGGGCTGCCCAGGGGAGAGAGGTCTCTGGCGGACGCCATGCGATGACACTACCTCAGCTTGTCCCCCTCCCCCTCGTCACGCTCGTTACCCAGCGCTTCAGGACCAAGTCACGAGTCAGAGGAGATAAGAGCACCACAGGAAACTCTGGGCATCGCGGCAGGACCACATGTGGGAGAAGGTCAGTCACATGTGCACGACGGCAAGGACACGTACACACGGTGTCCGTGATGTGGGGCCTGGTGAAAGCGGTGGAAAACGCTGTGCAAGAGCAGCCTCTGGTGGCCACGCGACCTGCCAGCCAAATGAGTGGGATTACCTCACGTCTGGTGACTGCGCTTTGATGTCTTGTCATCCAATGGAAAGAATGCAAGCGTTAAGATTCGTGGCATGTTTGAAGCCCGATGAAAAAAATTGTCAACTGTAAAAGATGCCATCTAACCCAACCACATCCATGCTAAATGGATCTAGCAGAGTGGTCCAGACTAGGGGCTGCCACGTTGAAGACAAGGTCCAGAATTTAAAAAAAAATACACCAGTTCTACAAAAAGTAAAGCCACATTGTCCTGCGCATGTGCATGATGCGTGCACTCGGCTGCAGCGGGGAGGACAGGGCAGCGGGCCAGTGACCACCGCCAACAGCAACATGCAACTTGTGGCCCGTTGCCCGGGCTTAGCCGTTCGGAACACTGTGCCAGTGTGTGTGTCACAGGGAGAAGTCATGAGGTCCATGCATGCGGACGCCTCCCCCCTCCAGCCTCCAACTCCTGCCAGCTGACGGGGCCAGACACAGAGAAGGCCTTTCTTCTCTTCAGGAGTTTCCAGCAAGTCCTGCAGGAGCCAGGTTATGAGCAGGAAAGGAACCATCTGATACCAACACAGGGAAAAGCCAGGCCACTTCATAAAACAATCACTGTACACATGGTACCATGAAGAAATAAAATGCAGTGTAGAGAAAAGGGTTGCATATCCACGCCTAGGCCACAATAAAAGTGGAAAATTACAACAGCAGGATGCCTGGCCTTCACCTGGAATAATGGTGTAGACTTTGCCTTGAGCGCTAGTCATCCATTATTAAACCTCATCTGAAGCGCCTTTCAGTGCACATGTCAACATACTGGAGTAGAGGGAGAGTCAATCCCCCTTATTATCATTATTTGTACTATTAGTTTTTTTCATTATATATATATAATTTTATATATATTTAGTTCTTTATAAGTATACTTTTTATTTACCACTCGCTTTGGCAATGTAAACATACGTTTTCCATGCCAATAAAGCTCTTTAAATGGAATTGAAATTGAATTGAGTACAGCTATAATTAATTAAATCCAACATCGTTTACATACCCTTTGTAGAGGACAAAATGAAACAACCCAGGCCACAAAATGTTGGCGATGTTCACACCACAAGCCTTAATGGCGCTTTTCCACTGCATAGTGCTGGCTCGACTCAGCCCACCTTTGGTGATTTTGGAGGCAGAAGTTGGTACCTGGTTCCAAGCGAGTTGAGGAAGTACCAAAAGCTGAAGTGACCATTAGAGTTGTCAATATAACAGATTAACAACAGCCCATTTACGTTTCTCAACAGTCCTAGTGGTAAACTACACTTATAGAATAATTGCCGTGCAAGCCAGGAACCAGATCCATAAATCCAGTGTGTGAAAATGGGTCATATTTAACGGGCCTGTGCAAGAAGTCAAAGGTCAAAGAGCTGCCCTGAAAATAGACTTTTTGTGAGCTCCTTGGCAGTCATTAGCACTTGGCATAGAAAACCTCAATGGGTTGAGGAACTTGAGGGGGGAAAAAAAAATACCAGTATGGTTACATCAGTTTTTGTCCTCCATATTAAAGTTATTCTCTGGGAACTGGAATGGATCTTGCAATTTGGACAACAAAATTGCCAACCGAGCCACAGCTGAATAGGAGCATCTTCCAGAAGCCAACTGTTCAGCCACACAGCAGCCCCACCCAGTCATTTACAAACTGGTTCAGATCCACATCTCCAACCGAGTGACAGCTAAAAGAAAGGAGGGCATCCTACAAAGTGTGGATTGCTTCGCTTTGGTATGGATTCTGCAATCTGTGATATTAAATTGAAGTAAAAATACCTTTACATTTTGTCAGCTTTCTGAAATAAAAATAAAAAAAAATAAAAAAAAGGGGGAAAGCGATTTCACACTACACAAAAAAAGGCTAGGATCTGAATCACTAGCTGTGACGTCGTCACAGTGTGTCCAAAACGGTTTAATTTACAAATGTACATTTCATGTGCATTTGTTCCCGTTTGCCCACCGTAGGGCGAGGCAAAGTAACTCATTTAGTGAGAAGGTTCAGATGACCACGATCGCCAAATCAGAAAGGAAACAAATAATAAACCTAGTCATCAAAAATATGTGACCCTCATGTTTATTTCCCCTTGCATGGGTCAAGAACTCAGAATCCGCCCACCGATTTGACAGATTCTGATCTGGCGTCCTGACATGAAACAGCAATTTCTCCATCATTCAATGAGCACCACAGGACCAAGGCCGTTAAACTATTAACGGTGCTGATTGTAGTTTCTTTGGGATGATTTGTGAAAATTGACAAACAAATTGACCAAAAAAAGGCCAAATGTCATGGCCACCACACACCATCTCCCATAACATGAGGCAGTCTTTTTTTCAAAATCTTTCAAAATGTTTACGGCCATCATGTGCCTTTTATGCGGAACAAGGAAGTGTGACTGTGACTGACGCACACAGGCCAGGTCATGCTATGAGACCCTGCCACGGCCATCCATTTTTGAGTTTGTAGCCATGCGTCCACTTGAACCCCTCAGCAACATGATGAGCCCATCACCAATACCCATCCGTGGTCTCACCATAGGGTTATTTTAATTCAGCCCATCAAACAACCATGGCCGATGCTTGTTCGATTGAGATTCGGGAGGGCAAGGATTGATGGGCACATCTCATGTTACAGTGAAAAGCTTTGTTCCGAGCGTAAGGCAACAGAAGGTGGGCACATGCCACCTATGGTCGGATCATTGGCGCTAAATATAGTCTCTAACATACACCCTGAATATCTTTAGTAGGGCATATCAGTTGATTAGGAAGGACCAAAACAGACATGGAACAACACTTGATAGCCTGTGCCATCATCTTGTGTGTGTGTGTGTGTGTGTGTGTGTGTGTGTGTGTGTGTGTGTGTGTGTGTGTGTGTGTGTCTCTCTCTCTACAGTCAAGTGCCAGGCTGATCCACTCTGGATCTTAGTTGAGCTGGCTGATCCACCATTGTGACGCCATTGCCAGCAGTGACGTAAACGTGACCCACATACAACCACAGGATGTTGTCCACCACATCCTCTCGCCAACCAAGGCCGTGATCGCACGGCGGATCAGGAGATTAAGGGCTACTGTCAACAGAAGTGAAAATAGTAATACAAGACCTTTGTCCTCTCGGGTTTGAGCAGTTCACGGGGGGCCTGTCCTGTCCACATCCACATCCACATCTACATGTGGAAGTCAGCTCTCTCTTCAATGTATTCGTACATAGGCCTACTAGATACATTTCTGACTGCACACTGCAATTGAAACGTAGAGAAATACACGTTGATGAAGAGGCTTCACACACACACACACACACACACACAGGAAACCATCACAGTGCATCCACTCTTCAGGCCGGGCTCTTGGTTAAAGGGCTTCATCACATGCGAGGATCTACGCCTAAACAACAACGACTAGATGAATACAACGTGACACGGCGCCATGTCACCCAGCACAGCGGTATTACATCTCCACCAACCACCACCAGGGACTACATCTCCACCAACCACCACCAGGGACTACATCTCCAACCACCACCAGGGACTACATCTCCAACCACCACCAGGGGACTGCTGTTATAAAAAAAAAAAAAACGCAACAGAATCGCACCGATCATCCCAGTGAGAAGGCTCAGCCAGCGACAACCCGCCTTGTCCATCCATTCAAACGCGTGAACTCATTGTGAACTCGTCCGTACGGCGACGAGATCCCCACGCGTCGCCATTCATCGCAGACATAAAGAGACACTGAAGTAAACCCGCGAAACAAAAGAGCGACACGGCGCGAGCGACGCGGCGATCAAACGAACCACTGGAAGACCGCCGACGGCTAACGGGCGCGCGTTGAAGCCCGACGCGGCGCGGCGCGGCTGGTAACGGTCGTTATACACCCACCTTTCTTTCATGAAATGCTTGATGCGGACGATGGCCTTCTCGTCTATCTTCCTGAGGAAGGTTTTCAATCGTTCTCGTTTGTTCTCGAGCATGTTCTTCCCCTTCTTCGTGCCGCTATCTCGTCTCCGCCGAGCTCCACGCCGCCGACACACTTTGCGCCGTCCTCCTCTACGCCTATCGCGTCGTCCACGGCTCATTTACGACAATACGCGAATCAGGCCAACGCCGTCGACCAATAGGAACGGGCGAATGTCCTGAAAAAAATATCATGTCAGTCTGTCCCTCCAATCAGAATGAGGCACCGACCGCCCATGACCGTATATGGGGGGTGGGGGGGCGTGGGGAGTGGCGTGTATCTTGTGGCTGTGTCTTGTGGCTGTGGCTGTGGCTGTGTCTCTGCCTTGTTTGGATGCACAGAGCAGTCTGCTGTTTATGTTGCAAGCCAGGCCTGTGAATGACTTGCAGGTGATTTTAAACATTTTTTAAGACGAAAACACCCAATTTACTAATTCAAGCTCAACAATCCTGACTAATAATGAATGAGTGATGGACAATCCACACCGTTTTGTTGTTTATTGCTCAGATCACACTTATTTTTTGTAGAATTGAAATATAGCGTGCACACACACACACACACACACACACACACACACACACACACACACACAATCATCACATCCTTTTTGTAGGATTCCTATTAGTGGTGATAAATGATTGATCCGGAAAGCCTGCTGAGCTTACAGTAAAATGACTTCCTTGTTGTTGCAAGCTGGTCTACGGCCCGCCTGAGAGAACACAGGCTAAAACAAAGAGGATGTTCTGGTCTTTTTGAATGGTAATGTAAATAAAGCCCCAAAACGACGGCTGGCAAGGGTTGATGATTCATCAGGACATTCACTTATGCAACGTTAGTGAAAACAATTCTCTTATCTCCTCCCGAGTCCCAAGTGAGAACATATCTGAAAAGAAAATATGGCCTCTTAGTGTGTAAAATACCTTCTTTGCTGCCTGGATGCATACACCTAATGTTGGAGGCCGAGTTTATTTGCAAATATGGCCTGTTTGAAGTCAGCTTGTAAAAAAAGGAAGAACAAAACAGGTATAAGAAGTGTAATATTTGCTTTGAGATGTGGCTGAAGGGGGAAATGCAAATAGCTCAACATGTCCACCTTACCTTCACGCAGTAATAGATTCATGAAACCACTTGAGAATAGAGCAGCTTCTATCCAGTGGAAAGGGGTGTATTCTTGCATAGGGGATTTGTAGCAAATGATGTCTCTACTTCATACTATACAGACATTTAGCAGACACTTTTATGAAAGAAAAATGAATTTTAGATACATGTCATTAATAAGCAGGTTAGGGTTAGGCAGGTTAGGTTTAGCCCCCCCCCCATCCCAACAACAGTGGATGTGATTCACATTCTCGGCTCATTCTTAAAGTCAGGCCACCCAGCCGTCTCAGACACACCACACTGTTGTCATTCTACGCTATAGCGTCACTATGCTCCAAGTGACCCGAATCACAATGTTTTTATCGGAAAAGCGTCACGTAACCCAGCGCAAAAAGAATGTGGCACCACTTTTTGTTGTTGTTCAGAATCGTTGTTGACGCAACTCTGATTGATTGAGTGACAAAGTCATGTTGACGTTGACGTAATAGCTAATTCTCATCTGAAACAACAACACCAAATCAGCATTATTATTGTTATTATTGTGTGAGAGAATATTTTGAGAAATATTGCACATTCTTTGTATTTTCTCCCCCCCACCATGCAGGCTCATGACTGCATCTCAGGTGCTGCTTCACCACAGAACAGTGGTGGTAGTGTGCAGCCTCATGACACAGCAAGCCTGGACGCGCACAGATGCACACACACACACACACACACACACACACACACACACACACACAAGCATACAAAGACAGGCATGCGCACGCACGCACGCACGCACGCACACACACACACACACACACACACACACACACACACACACACACACACAGGATTGGTCCGGTGCCTCCCAGCGCGTCCTATGGTCTGTTTCAGCAAACAGAGGTGACATTATGGAGGAAGTCAGGCAGGAATGGGAGTGGGAGATGTCCTTATCAGCAGAGACAAGGACTCCAGCCTGTGAGGCTGCATGTCTTCACACGTGAAGTGGAGGTCAGGAGATCAATGACAACAGCTCAGAATATTTATTTAAATCCACTTTAGATTCTTTTTTTGTCTATTTGTCTATTGGATATGTGGGACCCACATTAATGTTGTATATTATTACTGTATTACAGTACACCCCCCCATTTATTATTTTATGTATTTATAATTGAGGTTTATTATCCCATATATAAAGTTCATTCACAATAGCAACCACTGTAAGGTTAGTGGGTGAACTTAAGGAGAGATCACACAGGCACGTCGGGGCAGCTTTAGGGGTCTGAGTTGAGACGTCAACGAAGGACCCACGCTGTTGTAATGTACGCGTTGTGCAGGTGAGCAAAGTGTTTGAATGATCCTGTATGTATAGCAAGGCTCCGCAAGTTGAATGAGATCACATGTCAGAGGAAAGTCGTTCACTATGGGATCTGGATTGGAATGTTGTGTCAGTGTGCGGATGGGATGAGGGAGAGACAGCGACAACACATATTGTAACATGCTATGTAGTTGGAATAGCGTTGGAGTTGGAATAGAGTGTAATGGAAAATTATTGCGTCATAATTCAGAAAAGTCCCCCAAAATTACATTAGTCTAAATCTAGTCTGTAGTCTAAATTTGCGAGTCTTAATATAGTTTATGAAGACATATGCGTGCATATAGTTCATATAGTGCATATAGTTCAACTTCATATCACACGGGGGTCAATATTGACACTCACAATCAGCTCCTGTGAACTCTTCACCCTCCTGATCTATTGCACTTCCCTCTACTTTATTGGACAAAAGGTAAATATTGACCAATGAGGATTTTTGTCAGAATTATCCTGAAAAAACCCTAAATATTTGATCTAACTGTGGCATTGTCGCCTGAGACCGTCAATGTGACAAAATGCTCAACACATAAACTTTACTTTGTTTTATACCTCTCCTAACACTCACATTTCTCTCTCACCACTAATTCAATGTTAACTTAAACATAAAAATCTATTTCATCGATTCTCTTTTTAGGGGGCATTTCATACGTATCAGGCAAAGGTATGTGAACGTCCCATGACCTATGTCCTTAGAGAAGGTTAAAGTAAGATAACCTATGATTTAGTCTGTTTATCGTGTGCAAGTACAGAATCCTCCTTCCCCCCCCCCCCCCCCTCCTCCCCCCTCCTCACTATCAGTGTTGTGACCTTGGGATAACTGTGAGACCTTGGCCTAAAAATAAGGCCGCCATGACGCAGGAAGTGCAGCATCTCGTCAAGAACGCAGGTGTGAGGGAGCGCTGACCATGCAGGTTTCACAAGGACATCGGAGCCTGGCCCAATTCAAGGCAAAACAATGGGCCGCACTTTCATCGTTCCCTGTTTTCTGCCAGAGGTTTATCACAGAGGCCTCACAACAGTCGCAGAGGTTCGGAGTTGGAAGCAAATTGTTTGAAACTAACTGTCTGACGCTTTAATTCAGATTACTTTATAAATCGTTTATTAATTGTTTCATTTACAATTACTCTGTCAAGATGCCGAAAATAGAAGTTACATGTAGGCTATCGAAAATAAAAGGCAGTAAAATAAAGGTAACGCTAGAAAAGTTTACTTGGGCCTTAGTGTTCACTAACTTCAAACTAACTAACGAACTAACTTAGGCGAATACACTTTCTTTTTTGTGGCGCGGACGTTTCGCCTTCCTCAGCGTGCACGGAAAAACATGCAGCGTCTCGTCTCAGCGACGCATCTCACTCAGCCTGCGTTCCTCTTTCCCACGTGTCTCCCACAAATACAGAGTACCGATTGCCTTTTTGTACCCGTGATGTATAGCCAATCAATAATGCTGCCGGCGGGACATTGACCCAGAGAGAGGTGACTGCATCAGAGCCACCTGTAAGGAGTGCATTTTGCCGCAAGGAGCGCATTTAAAAAAAATAAATTTCATTTAATCGGCAATCAGATCATACAAAATAACGATTTCAATAATCGAAAAAATGATGAATATCGGATCGTGTTTGATAGAGGATCACATGGGATGAAAAGGGAGACAGGGAAAATCGTTTCATTATACCACATGACTTCATGGGGTCTGTGATCAAAAACCCCGAACATGTCATCAGTAGTTTCCAGTTCTATATATTTTAGATGTAGAACTTGAAAAACAAGAGACGTGATCTCGGTCAAATATGATACGGACCAGATTACATTAAATTAAATTTTGCAGACACGTTCAAAGTGAATGCACACAATTAAAGAGCTTATAAAGTTTTAAAGGACAAGTAGAGAGTGCAATACTACATATAACTATATAATGATACAATGGCTGAAACAAGCTCATCAATCATGTGAACCTTTCATTCACAGATCTCTCGATAATGGCCCAACATTGTTCTCGTTAAGAAATGTGTACATTTTCCCTGTAAAGCTGTTTAATATTAGAAGCCTCAAGACATGCATATGAAGCACCTGTGCACCAGGCTATCCGCCATCACACATGTCCGTGTGTGGAGGTGAAAACGCTTGCCAAACAGACACTTCCTCCCATAAGGTTGAGGTCTGGGTAGGGGCTGGTGGGGAGGAGGGGCCTCTCTCCTATTATAAGGTATCACTTTACCTCCAACACTAACACATTGTCTGCAATCATCTCCCATGTGGCACCTTTCCCCATTCTTTTATTTGCAAATATAGTAAAACAACTGCCCTTAGAGTAGTGGACCCTTAAGGTATGCAGTCAGACACTCAGACACCACATCACTCATGAGCGTCAAATGGCCAGAGTGAGATGGAGGATGGAGGACGGAGGACGGAGGATGGAGGTCTGCGTTCGCGGCGTCTTCTGTTATGAAGAGGCTCCTCGCGTGAATTAGCGGCGGCTCAGGTGTCATTCACATGATCCCCGGCCTACAGCGGATCGGGTTCCTCCATGCCGGGGACAAGCAGGCCTCTTTTCGGGCTGCTGCTGTTACCGAGCTAATCTCATCACTAATTCAGCAGTGGCGACCTGCCCTGGGTGTTCTACCAGGTGTTCTCTACCTGAGCAGGGACAGTTTCTCTGCGCCCCGGCCAGAGAAGCACACAACCCAGGCTCCGGGACGAGGACGACCGCGTAGAGAACCGGAGCCCATGGAGAACGGGGAGGCCAAGACCCCACGGACGGGGGTGGCGACGGGGGTGGCGACGGTGGCGACGGTGGCGGCGGCGGGGACAGGGGCCCCCGATGACGAGCAGAAGGGCCACAGCCAGCCGACCGGCCCTAACCAGGAGAGCTCGGAACCCACGGCGCCACCGCTGCCCCCTCCGTCGCCGCCTCTGCCGGGCCCAGCGGAGTACCCCAGACCCAGGCTCGTCTTCCACACCCAGCTGGCCCACGGGAGCCCCACAGGCCGCATCCACGGCTTCACCAACGTCAAGGAGCTGTACGGCAAGATCGCAGAGGTGTTCCACATCTCCGCCTCGGAGGTAAGGGACAAGCCTCCGACTGCCGTGCCTCCATTTTGTTTTGTATTAGATAAGCTAAATATCCCACGGAGTGAAGAGATGGATAGAGAGATACATTTGTTTCGTTCATGGTTGAACACACGCTTCCTGGCAAGGTAGGGACTCAACCTGCCACCAGTCAATAGTTGATAGATTTGATCATTTGGCAGGTAAAGGAATTCACAGTTACAGATTAAAACAATTCCTTGGCCAGTTTCTCCAGCCAAGCAAGGGTTTTTCCACCCTGAGAGGTAAGACAAACAAGAAAAAAGGAAGAAGAAAATTCTACAAGTACATTTTGGATCCTGCTAAAAAATGGTGATTAATTACCGCTACAACAGAATGCTGTTTTATTTGTACATGGCAATGTCAGCATATCAGTCAGAAAATCGCATGGGCTGAAAAGAGATGGCATTTATTCTATTCCACTGCTATACAAACGTATTGGTTATCTTCAATGGTGATTAATCAGCACTAGAAACGTGGCAGTCTGTCGAGGTCTGCGTCGGGCATTGTCTGGTGCGAGGCAAGCTAGAAGGGTAGGTGTTACGTTTCGTTTTTTCGACAGCGTTTCCATGATGCGCTTGTTGAAGATGCCTCGTCGCCACCAGCTGTCTGAGCCGGCACTCATTCGATCCTTGGTCGGGATCAATAATGCAAATAAATACACAGAAAATTATCTTGAGTTGGACACGTGACACATAGATAACGGTGAATAATAGGCCGGCTGATAGATTGGAAGAGGCCTTCGTGTGACGAGCAGAGGCATGTATCAAACATGTGGAAGTACAGCGTTTAAATATAAGGCCAACGAGAGTCACGAGAGACTTAACGTTGGGGATGGATAGTGTCAGCATTAGGATGGCTAATTCATAATGCTGTGTGTGCTTGTAACATTCGCAAAACATAGATCAGACTTTCATATCTATTTTGGACAACTTGATAACCAAGTAAAAGCACGCACAGTTAGCAGATAAGCATTTTGTGATTGTGGTCCATGAAGAGTTTGTTCTGAATTGCTACTAGTGGGCCAACTCATCTGAAGCCCAATGAGCTCATTCAAATTAGTCACTTTAATGGGAAGTGTATTTCTTGAGGCATCTGGTGATCAAGCGTGGTCACATGCTACACTCCCGTAGTTATTTTTCGGAGATCCAGTTTACAGTGAGCGTGCTGTGTGAGAGGTGCGTGCTCGTGTTTGTGTGGGAATAAAGCATATACAGAAGGAGATCATGTAGACCATATTCATATCCTCAGGTAATATACGTTGTGATAAAAGGATGGCATTGAACTTATCACACGCTTATCGAGTGCTGCCAAGGCCAGTCCGATACGTCAGTGTAGAACCACCAGTGAGGAGGGGAGGGGTCAATGATTTGAACAACAGATACATAACTTCATTCCACAGGAAGTGACCTTTCCCTGCTTATGATAACACACAATGACTAGAGACACTAAACATAGCGTTGTGTACGCGGGAAGTTACACAAGAGATTATATTTTATGTATAGAACACCAAGTACATCCATATACAGTAAATGCCTAATGATTGATTTGTTTAACTGTAAATATATAGAATATAAACATTCCACAAAGACAAAAAAAACACACATGCGGATCTAAATTCCACGCATACAAATGAAATGATACACGTACTGATTGCATTTTGCACACAAATAGTTTTGAGGCAATCTTTCCCTCAGTGGGGGCTTAATCTTATGGGTAAACTGACTACTGACAAGTATCACTCAGCCATTTTTGGTGGTTGTAGCCAATTCAGTGGTCTGTCCACTGACCATGAACGCTCCCACAGACTCACACTGGTTACAACCACTAGGTGCACTGAAGCTATAGTGGTCTGGACCAGTTAGTGGGTGGTCTGTGGAGTAGTCTCAGTGGTCGTAATCAACCTTCTCCCTTCTCGGGCCGTGTTGGCAACGCTTATAGCCAAATAAATGTCAGAGATCATAATCCTTTGTCTATTAAAAATGTACTCTTATCAATTAAGCCTATACCCTGAGTGTTACACTCTATATTGCAGTTTATACCTAGATAGTAATTAATCTATTGATCTATCAATCTATATGTATCTCTCTTTCCCTGCTATTTTCCTGGCAACCGATGACTTGTAGTCAGCCTGCCAGAGCACATGGCCTTGGACTGCAGTCAGACAGTAATGCTGGCCAAATGAGATAGGCCAAACTCCATTGACCACGTCTGACCAACGCTTTAAAATCGTGTGTGTGTGTGTGTGTGCGTGCGTGCGTGCGCTGCTTTTGGTTGTTAAATACGCCACCATTACATTAACTGTGTTACACATTTACATTTGGTTTTTTTCTCTTTTCTCTTTTGCTATCCAGGTCCACTCTTTAGCAGATGCTTTCACCTGAAAAGGCTTACAGTGATTTCAGATACATTTCATTCCGGAGCACGTAGAGGGGTTATAGCAAGGATGTCTAGAGGTAGGCTGCGGCCTTGGGGATCGAACACAGTATTTGGCTGGGACTCAAACATCCCAAACATCCCATGACACTAGCCTGCCCCTTAGCTGCCAGCTACTAAGAGGACGCTTGCAACCTCTTAGTCCCAATTCCCTACATGGCGTTCCCTATTCATGAAAATATAAGCCTTCTCTGCATGTATTTAATGGCATTTATTTGCACCTCCTATTGACAGCTTGGGTCATCCTCTTTGCATCGGCATGTCCTTGGTTTGACAAAAATCAACGTGACATGTATGAGCTTTGTCTTTGAAGCTTTACAAAATTGAACACTTCGCAGACATTAATGACAAAGTTGCCTATTGTTGCTTATACTGATTTTAACAATGCAATTTTAATACAATACAAGTTCCTTTTAACCAAACATGTGATAGAATGGCCACCTGTTAGTGTATTACTGAATCCTATATGTACTTTCATATTTAGTTTTCTATTTCTCCAGACAACATGATTCCGGCCTGTATATGTTGCTGCGTCTCTGCCCTCTAGTGTTCAACTCTTATACAGCATGAGTGAATACAACATCTAGTATCGTGGATTCAGGGTACAGTGGATACAGAGAAATAAAGCGCACCAGTTTTCTCCACATTTATGTCTTATTAAAAGTAACCTATGGCACATTGACCACTTTTAATGGTTGTACTGTAATGCAGCTGGATTATCTCAGACATCTGTTTTAATCCAAGATTCAAGATTCAAGAGGTTTAATTGTCACATACACATACAGGATGTGCAGTGAAATGAAAACGTGGCGATGCCCAGCGGGTTGTGCAATAGAAGAATGCAAATATCACAAATTGAAGGGATCACAATCAGAATATTCACAATATTTACAGTCTTTACACCAAATTTACAGCTTTTTTTTTTAGGAATGGGAAATATAAGCAAATAAGCTAAATAAACAGCAAGGCATATAAACAATTAGGCATAACAACAACAACAACAAGGCAATCCAATGACATTTTTGTTGCTTGTATCCTATCCCTTCCTAATCTCTGCCAATCATTTTGTATTTTTTCCTACCCTCTAGATCTTGTTCTGCACCTTGAACTCCCACAAGGTGGACATGCAGAAGCTGCTGGGGGGTCAGATCGGTCTGGAGGACTTCATCTTCGCCCACGTCCGGGGGGAGACCAAGGAGGTGGAGGTCACCAAGACAGAAGACGCCCTGGGCCTCACCATCACGGACAACGGCGCCGGCTACGCATTCATCAAGGTGGATGATAAGGAGGCGAAGGAAGAAGATAGCGATATTATAGACAAAAAAGGAGAATAAAATGTTAATGTTGATTACAACAGGACATTATAGAAGTTACACAAAAGGAAAAGCCTGTTCTGTTAACCAATACATTTTTTGCCTATGCATTTTAATGACGTGTATGTCTAAATGTAAAAGCTATTTTGAAGGAATTTGTAATAAATCCACACATTAAACTATGAAAACTATTAAGTTAAACAAGTCTTCACAGTTAGTTATTTTGCGATTGACCCCAATGCTTAGAACGTGTTTTTCTTAATCTCCAAATATGGCTTAATTATCTGTGGGCAGGGACTTTGGTGGGCAGCAGTGCCTGTCGAAGCATAGTACATTTGCTTTATATTTATCTTTGTATATCAATATATTGAGCATTTTGAGCATATTCGAATATTCGAGGCCTTGGATCTTAGCTAATCGGCCTATATTGCTTGACACCATTTTGTCTCCCGCCCTTTCCTCCAGAGAATAAAGGAAGGCAGCACCATAGACCAGCTGAAGACGGTGTGTGTCGGAGACCACATCGAAGCCATCAACGACCAGAGCATCGTGGGCTGTCGGCACTACGAGGTGGCCAAGATGCTGAAAGAACAACCGCGGGGCGTGCCCTTCACCCTGCGGCTGGTGGGACCCAAGAAGGCTTTCGGTGAGTTGGTGTGAAACACTCCAACCGACCAACCAACCAGGGCCCATGGGGTTTATTTTCTGCCGCAGTTTTTTACTAATGTACCCCATCTAAGATATTTCTTCAACCAAGTACCCATTTTAAGGTCCTGTATGTAAGAATAATGAATCCGTTCAGGGACTACATGTAGGATTTTACAGCACAAATCGCTTTAAATTGCCAGTTTGTGAGCAGGGTGTGGTTGAAGTTAAAACATGAGAGCTTCTCTGACTCTCTCTGTTGCATAGAACAGTTTTTGGGCTGATTTCTCTTATATTTGAGTCGGGTCGGACTTTGCGGGAAAAAGGAACGAAGTGACATATAAGCGTGGATAATTAAAAAATATATATTTAATAGCTTTTTTAAACGTGTACAAAGTTTAATTATGATTAGAACTAACATTAGTTTCTGATTGTTAGTCTCAACCCATGGAGCTCAGAATGCACTGATTCTTACATGAAGTACCTTTAAAGTTAAAGTGATATGTTCTGATATGTTAACTATTGAGATTTACTGCATTGTATCAAGGGGGTACTGTCCTGGATTTACCAATGGATGGTCGAGGCCTTGTCATAAGCATACTGTACCATAGCTAATCCCTGAGACCAAGGCGGATAGCCTTGTGCTACTGCGTCTAACTTTAAGCTGTAGTAAGCTATGGGTTGTTTTCGCCTCCCACTACATGACTCTTGTATTAACACAGCTGACTCGTATCACTGACTCCTATTTACTACATACAATAGGAAAGGTTTTGTATAATCTGGGTTTACTAACGCACTTGCTCCCTGCATTTCTTGTTTGAAGCCTTCACGTTACTGGAGCTGTCATAGGTATTAACTGCATTTGTCCCAAGAATCCTATAGTTTTTACACATTTTTTCTGCCATAGGGAAGTGAGAGGCATATTTTGCATTGACGTGCCTCTATCATTTATTAGAACCTGCAGAACTGGTTCCTCATCAGCCTGTTCCATGATTGCTACATGCTGACCCTCCCCCTGTGGATTCTCTGGGCATATCTAGTAACCTTGACCCATCCAGGGTCCTGCTCTATTCTATTTATAATTCTCCTGTCTTTGCTGTCCCTGTCCTCTCTGTCGCTGTTGCTGACCTGGTGGGTAAAAGAGTTTAGGACAATCCCTTCTATAATGATTTTCCTGACGACATTCCCAACATACTTTGGGCCTTCTGAACTGGTTGGGTGGCTCCTGTCTTTGGCCATATCCAGACTGACCCTGTGGTCCTCTGTATTGATTATTCTGCCTTTGCCTATACCCGTTATTTGCACCTTGCTCTCTGTTCTGAGCATATACATAAACAATGGGTGGGGCGGGTGACCCTTGGCTCTGAGGCTGTTGTACCAGGTGAGGGGGCACCTGTGGTGGAACCTGCGAAAAGTTCATCTGAGGCGGGCCCTGCTGGACTATGGGCGTCATTGTGCCTGGCTCTGCAACAACCGCCTGTTTTTTCTTGTCTTTGTCTTTTCTTGTTATCTCCTCCAACTGGAGCTGAGATAACTTTCTCTGCACCTCTCCACTTTGTTCTTTCATTTTTTGTTCATCTTGACGGTATCTGTCCACTACATGGACCAGATGATCACTGAACTCGTCATGAAACTTTGATGAAGTCAGTCCCACCACATCTTCTAGCTTGTTCTTGATTGAGCTAGGCATTGTCTCTATTATGGAGATTCTGAACAAGACAGAGACCAACGGATCTCGCACTGGGTCTCGGTCTGTTTCCATTCTCCATCTCATGACTTGCTTCTGCAGGAAGGATGCAGGATTCTCTGTGTCATCGATTGTGGGGCCCCTCAGGCTCTTGTGATCCACATGGGTTGGGTACTCGCTTCTAAGTGCCGCCCACGTATTTGACCGATAGGTGTCAAACGTTGTTCCATCAAGACCTTCATCCAGCAGGTGCCTCAAACTCCCTCTTTGCAGTACGCCCTCCATCTTTGAGAGACCTAGAATTCTAGCCAACAAAGCCTTTAGATCCCCCACCGCCATTAATTTCACCACTGTAAATTCCTCAAATATCCTAATCCACTTCAAGGCTCCAATAATTATATTAGGGAGTCTAGATATTATTCCCTCCAAGTCCTGCGATCCCCATGGGACATAGTTGGCTTGCTGTCCTTTAACCAAAATAGGAAATTCTCCTTGGTAACTTTTTGGTGCCTTTTTCTGCCTCTGAGATTTCCTAATTTCTTTCTCTGGTTCTCCCATTAGGAAGCTTCTATCATCTTCGGGCAAGACTCCCTCCTTGCTGCATTTAGTTCCTGCTTTCCCTGTTCTTTTCTCCCATTTTTCTGGGATCTCCATTATCTCATCTTTATTTAATGGATTATTTTACACAATATTTCTACCGCTGATAATGGCATAGTTACTTTTTATACTAAAGAGCTTTCTATTTCCTAATTGTGTGCCTCCAAATGAACCACTACAGAAATTATTTCTCTCTATATACCAGTTCTATAACGTGGAACTGAATCAATTACAGATCTTACCTATAGTATCCTAATCAAATAAGGACACCTAACTTTAAATCAACTAAATCAATTAATTAATGAAAATCAATCCAATAAATCAATCAATTCAATGAAAATCAATCCAATAAATCAATCAATTCAATGAAAATCAATCCAATAAATCAATCAATTCAATCATCTCTTTTATACAAACAAAAATTGTTTGCAAACTGGACACTAGGGGCACTGTTTCCTTTAACTCTTTCTTTAACTATAGAAGAAGAAAACTCGTCTTCTGACAACTTCCTGGACTACAACATGCAGTGCAGGTTTCCAACACTTGGGGTGCTCCTCTCTTTACTCGACTTTAATTAATACTTGGTATTGTGAATTAAATACAAGAACACATATACCTTATAAACGCTTTTGAAAGAGAAATAACTAAATTAATTTATTATTTTCTACTTATTTCAATGCTTGAATTCTTCAATTAATCTACTCTTCTTTGTAGATAAACACCCATATAATAGAAAGAGAGCAATAATAATCTCTCTTATGTTTATTTTTACCTCTTCCACTGATTCCAACAACAGGGGCTGGACTTTATCATACAGTCCACCCCTCTCTCACCGGGACACGCCCTCCTATAGTCCTGGCTTGTCTCAACGAACCTCCCACCATTCTCTCTAAATCGAGCCACACCTAGGTGACCTGCAGACAACACACAACAAACCACAGCACATATAAATAAACAGAACACAACCTAACATTGACAAACAGACAACATATACATAACAACTACATAACATAAACAAGAACTAACATATAACATAAAACAAGAACTAACATATAACATAAAACAACAACTAACATATAACATAAAACAAGCACAGACTTTCAAACAAACAAGTAAGGTCCTTTACAAGCTAGCTATTTAGCAATTGGTATATTTAATGCACTTTCATTCATTTATCACTGGAATACAATCCAAATGAAAATGACATCTATCTCTATATTCTTTTACAAAAAACTCAGAATGTTTTTTGAACACTCACACAACTTAACAATGCACAAAAATGACCACACGGTGTTTTTTACTCTTAACACCCTTCCCTTTATATTCGTCAATTTAAATCATAACTGAAGTCAGCTTCTAAACGCTAACTTATTTTCAATTTCTTTTTTATCGCACTTCGCCTACCGTAGTCTTACTGTACGCCTTTTCGCAACTCGCCTACGTAGTATTACTGTGCCTGCCTATCGTGGTCTTACCGTATGCTTATCATATCTCGCCCACATAGGATTTTAATGTACGTCGCCTACCGTAGTCTTACTGTACGCATTTTCGCAACTCGCCTACGTAGTATTACTGTACCTGCCTATCGAAAAACAACAATTTAGTATTCATCCCAGGTTTCCCCTTTTCCCCTCTTACATGAGTTATACTATGGTTCTTAAATTTGGAGAGACATACTTACAGCTTTGGCGTTAGGATGGGTCAGGCACAGGGCACACAATTTTCTATAACTAACACGTAAGAACGTTGCTTACCCATTTTAGTTGAGTGGCCACTCTTTTGTGTGACCTGCGCCGGAACACCAGCCCACGACGAAGCAGTTGTCTGGTCCCTTTCCAATCCTGTTCGTGACGCCAAATATGTCGTGGATTTTACCAATACTCTGACATTCGTAAGAGGGAGATGCCGGGGAGACCAAAGTTTGAAAGTTAAAGACTTTATTTGCCACAGCCAATAGTGACACCAAGCCTGAGTCAAATCTGCAGAGAAGACTGAATTCACTCCTCTTTGACTCTGACTTATAGTCACATCGTCACATGGTCATCGTCACATGTTCATCCTACACATTCCAAACCCCATTAAGGTAACCGCAACATAGGTTCTCTCTCCTATTATTGTTTCAAGAAATTATATGGCAGGAGGTGACCCCCTCCTCGACTAGTCATAAATGAAGGTGACGACTGGTCATGCAGATAAGCAACTGGGGAAGAGGTCAAGTCTGGTGAATGTCCACACAGGGGAAGAGGTCCCTTGGACAGGAAACCCCACGTCAACTGGGTATTCGGAGGTCAAAGGGGACGAGGTCTATGGCCGACACCAGAACCCCTGGGGGTGTAAAATGGGCCTAAAAAGCCACATGGAAATATCTGTTGGCACGCACTCCGCACTCCTAATTTCTACAAGTATTGTGTTTACTCTTTGTCTTTCTCTACCCTTAATTCACCCATACAGTATAATGACAAGCCATTCTTATGAATATACCGGAAAATATCTCCAATAGTACTCTTATTTTACAATTGTTCCGAAGCGATATTAAAGCAACAACAAAAACGTGTTCGTACCCCTAGTGGTACGCGTACCACCACTTGAGAAACACTGGTGTCGGCTACTCTTGTCAAGTCTAGTGGTCATGTCCTGTTAAATGTGTCATCAATTCTGCGTTCGGAAAGGGAGTATGTTCCTACTAACACCAACGATGTGTTTTGAACGTTTCATCTTTTCTTTTCTTTTTTAACTGCGTAAAAGCCGTGTCACAGTTGATTGAAGTTGTAAAAACCTTGGTGTGGATATAGTTCCCGCCTCTGTCCGGATAGTGGAACTACATTTCGTTCAGTCGAGTCAAAGCAAACGGTAGAATCCCAACTGCCCAATATTACAACATTTGTACGGATTGTCCTTAGAACTGGTATCAGATATCTCCCGCCGTGAGCACATCACTCCAGTGTTATTCAGCCTACACTGGCTCCCTGTCAGCTCACGCATTGACTTTAAAGTTCTAACCCACACCTACCAAGCCATCCATGCCACTGGCCCATCCTACCTCTCTGACCTTATCGAACTGTCCTGCCCAACACGTACACTCCGCTCCTCCAGCTCCATCTCTCTGCAGCAGCCACGCTGCAGACTTAAAACCATGGGAGCCAGGGCATTCAGTTGTGCTGCTCCACGGCTGTGGAACTCACTCCCAGACCCCATCAAAGAGGCAGAGTCACTCAAGTCCTTCACAGCTCTCCTCAAAACACACCTCTTTAGACTGGCATTTAAGGACCTGTGTTAAAAATGTTATAGTTTTTTTGTTTGTTCGCTTTTAACTGATCCTCCTATGTACAGCGCTTTGGGTTCTAGAAATGCGCTCAATAAATTTGAATTATTATTATTATCTCTCTTAAAATGAACCATGTATAAAAGCAACCCTAACCTTTCTCCTAATTTTACTGAAACACTGTTTGTAACGATACGAGATTCTGCCATGTGTTTAATTTCAAACAATTGATGAATGTTTACAGTGTTCTCATTTGGGATTTAGCCCAGGCATAACGCTGCATAATGTTGTGTAGGTTTTAAGACTTATCTTATAAACAAACTGTAGGTCTAAACCTAGTCTATGGTCTAAACACATCAGTTCCAAAGTGTTTTGCCAAAGTGTTGTTAGGTACTGTAGCTACTTGGCATGTACGACACACATTAAACTCATGTTGATTTATTTTTAGTTCCGAAGATCCTACACATGAAAATATAATAAGATATAATAACATATATAATAAATAACACTGGGAAGCCAAACTTTACACTATACCAGCTTAGTTGGCAGGGATCCATTGAAACATGCACAGTTTTTAGGCGTACACACCCACACACATGCATGAAGGCACACACAGACACACAGACACACACACACACAAACTGCTCTTCATCTCGTACCCAATTAATTTGCTTCCGTGCTAGAAACTGTCCAGCCATTGTATACACTGGGGGCGCAAAATAGACTTACTGTTATCCTCTGTTGCTTGGAGAGGGAGCCTTTCCTCACAAAAGTCACTGTGCCTTCAAACCGCGTGTAATTAAAGGATTCATAATCCAGGTTACTACCCTGAGGTACTGAAGCCATGTCGTGAGATCAAGTAACACTATTCATATTTTAATAGTTCATTTCATTATTCTTCCCTTGCTGAATCCCGTGTTTGGGGGCAACAACAAAACACTGCATGTCTTTGGATTTCCACTCCATTTGGACATTTGTAAGCCTTAATGCCTTGCTAAAAGGCACCAAAGTATGAGACTCTCAGGATACGCTTTGGCTGCAGGTGCTTCCGGAACCATCTGGCAAGTCCTGTCGTCCGTCTATTTTCCTTTTGTTTTCCCCCTGTTGTGGTATTATATTTTGTCACGCAGGGATTCAAAAAGTGAAAACCTCGATGGAAACAACTTTAAGTGGCTGCAAGGAACAGAAGTGGCCAGCGCCTGCACCGAATAGCATTCATTCAATCCTGTGCTTATCAGACAGGAAACTCCATCCACACCCTTCATGAGGTCACTTCCTCCGGCCAATCAGTACATCTCTGAGTGTAGTTCATCCAGGGCCAGGCGGAATTGAGTCAGGCGTTGTTGGGTTTCTGAGGAGAACATTTAGAGTTGTTGTTATTGTTGGCTCGAGGCCCACGACCAGTCCCATGGCTATAGATTCCTGTTCTATACAATATCTCTGGGAACAATTATACATCTACAAAACTTTGACATGTTGCAAGTCAACACCACTGAAATAAACATTGCAATCGATCTAAAAAGGGAATGTCCTCAATGCTCAATGCAAAGTGAACCATCATCACCCCATCTCCATTTCTGAGCAGAGGTTCAACAATTCTGTCTGTATTATCACCAAAGTCCCTAGAACCCCTTTAATGGAGAATAGTCAAATACTTGTCATTTGGATGGCCTCAGTCCACAGCCTCACTCATAAAGGGCTTCACAAATTCACTTCATACAACACCACCCAAAATGTAAGCGTTCCACAAAGCAAGGACAAACTCCCCCAAAAGTCAGGACAGGGATCCCTCCTTCCAGGGGTGGCTGAGTTCAATTGGTGTTGTATGGGCTGGCGTATAATGGTCGCACAAAAACAAAGCAGTTGTGAAAGTTATGTAAGATTAAGTTTCCCTGTGAAAGTGAAATAATCAGTGGCCATGATATCTATATAACCAGACAACAAGCAGACGGGTGTATGACCCTGAGCTGCAACGCACCACCCATCTCACTGAACACACCTGTCAATCAAATCACTTATTGGTCTGTGAGAGCAAATTAGGTCCGGTTAATAATTAAAACAACCACCGCCTCTCCCCTCTGCTAACAGTGACTGTGTATAACATTAGCTAATTGGATGTTTGAATATGATGGATTAGGTTTCACGCACAATATGATTTATGATGCTAATTACAATGGCAGTGTACCAGAGACAAACAGCGGATCAGAACCGAGACCGTGTGAATACTAAGCACCAGCAGACACATTGGCTGGGCCAACAGAACCTGGCTGGAGGCCACACGCTTCATGGAAAACTAGGGTAACAAAGCTTATTGCACATGTGTTTTTAACCCCCCTGGACCAAACGACCAACTCTTTTGACTTGTTTTAGTTAATCCCATTAGTGCCTAGCGCAGAAACTCATTGTGGTGATGGGGGGGCGTACACCCGGAGCCTGTCTGCCGACACACACACACACACACACACGCACCACACAGTATGAGTGAAATACTTTGCCCATGGGCACATCATGCTGTAATGTCTGTGCGTCAACCTCCTCATCCTTTCTCTCATGAACCCCCAGCAGTCAGTAATGTTGAATCGCCTTGACGCCTCACACATGCACGCGCATGTCAAACGTTTGAACAGAAAGCATTCAAAGCATGTATAGCCTGGGAGGAGATAGTCGTTACAGCTGTCAATCAGAGGGGTTCAACAGTCCCTGTGTTATCGCCGGTGGCCTGCAGCAGAGCTGGGACAAGACACCACCCCTGCAGGCTCCTCTGCAGTCCTCTGCTGGGTTCAGGGCCCCGGCGTTCAGACACGTCTGAGGAGACACACTCTCTCTCTGTGTGTGTGTGTGTGTGTGTGTGTGTGTGTGTGTGTGTGTGTGTGTGTGTGTGTGTGTGTGTGTGTGTGTGTGTGTGTGTGTGTGTGTGTGTGTGTGTGTGTGTGTGTGTGTGTGTGTGTGTGTGGTCCAGATATGATCGGTATGAGGACCAGGGCACCAAAGTCGAGCGAGGGGAAGATCGTGAACGGAAAGGAGACACTCCGTCTGCGCTCTAAAGGCTCCGCTACCGTCCAGGAAACAGTGAGCACGCACGATGCACACACACGCATGCACACACAAAAACATACATACAGTATATACATACACATATGCAAAAATATACAAACATACATGTGTATATATATATATATATATATATACAGTTGTGGTCAAAAGTTTACATTCACTTGTAAAGAACATGTATGTCATGGCAGTCCAGAGTTTCCAATAATTTCTACAACTCTTATTTTTCTGTGATAGTGATTGGAGCGCATAGTTCTTTGTCACAAAAAACATTCATGAAGTTTGGTTCTTTTATGAATTTGTTATGGGTCTACTGAAAATGTGACCAAATCTGCTGGGTCAAAAATATACATACAGCAACATGAATGATCAATTTAGGTCAGGGGTGCCCACACTTTTTCAACTTGCGAGCTACTTTTAAAATGACCAAGATGATCTACCTACACAAAAAATGATCAATATATCCCGAGTATACTTGATATAAAGGGGGGGGTTGCTCCGTTAATTCGCGGTTCTGATGTGGGGGGGGGTTGCTCCGTTAATTCGCGTTCTGATGTGGGGGGGGGGGGGGGGTTTGCTCCGTTAATTTGCAGTTCTGATGTGGGGGGGGGGGGGGGGGGGGGGGGGTTGCTCCGTTAATTCGCGGTTCTGATGTGGGGGGGGGGGGCTCCATTAATTCGCGGTTCTGATGTGGGGGGGCTCCGTTAATTCGCGGTTCTGATGTGGGGGGAGGGGGGTTGCTCCGTTAATTCGCGGTTCTGATGGGTTGGGGGCTCCGTTAATTCGCGGTTCTGAGGGAGGGGGGGGGGGGGGGGGGGGGGCTCCGTTAATTCACGGTTCTGATGGCGGGGGGGGCTCCGTTAATTTGCGGTTCTGATGTGGGGGGAGGGGGGTTGCTCCGTTAATTCGTGGTTCTGATGTGGGGGGGGGGGGGGGGGGCTCCGTTAATTTGCGGTTCTGATGTGGGGGGGGGGGGGGGGCTCCGTTAATTCGCGTTCTGATGTGGGGGGAGGGGGGTTGCTCCGTTAATTTGCGGTTCTGATGGGTTGGGGGCTCGTTAATTTGCGGTTCTGAGGGAGTGGGGGGGGGGGGGCTCCGTTAATTCGCGGTTCTGATCCGGGAGGGGGGGGGGATGGATATCGCTGGATATTGGCGTCCCCACTAAATTCTGTTTTTTTTTATGGCATGCGATCTACCCGGACTTCCTTTGCGATCGACGGTCGATCGCGATCGACGTATTGGGCACCCCTGATTGAGAAAGTTGTGTCAATCAAATTATCTTTGTGGCCTCTTAACTTCTTGTGAGTGATTATGATTGACTACAGCTGGTGACTCTGAGACCATTTAAATATGACTCATGATACAATCATTAGACTCAGACACAAACACTACAATGGGAAAGTCAAAGGAGCTCAGCACGGATCTGAAAAAGTGGATCATTGACTTGAACAAGTCAGGAAAGTCACTTGGAGCAATTTCAAAGCAGCTACATGTCCCGAGATCAAACTGTGCAAACAATTGTTCATAAGTATAAAGTGCATGTGTAAAGGATATAAAAATGTGGGCTATGCAACAGCCCCAGTATATGCCCAGACAGCAACCACCAGCGGAAGGACCAGGTTAGTGCAGCAGTTCAGCAGTTCCCAGGGCAGCAGATGCAGGGAATGCCACAGGGACACTGGTCCACTTCTGGCCCTAGACAGGGAGGAGGGACTGCCCAGTTTCAGCAGAGGTTTGCCCCACAGCGCAGCTTTCTACCTCCAAACCGTGGACGTATGAGACGATGTGTTGGCTGTCAACAGAGTGGAGCTGATGACTACTGCATGCACTGTTACAGGTGTGGCAGCAGTGAACATTTCATGGCTGGTTGTCGAGTTAGTGGACAGAGACCGTTTGGAGGGGATCCTTTAAACTGGGAGGGGTTGCTCACATGGGACAGGGAGTGACCGGTTATACAGCAAGGTCCCAGCACTGTGCGCATTGTGTATATATATATATATATATATATATACAGTTGTGGTCAAAAGTTTACATTCACTTGTAAAGAACATGTATGTCATGGCAGTCCAGAGTATTCAATAATTTCTACAACTACTTATTTTTTCTGTGATAGTGATTGGAGCACATACTTCTTTGTCACAAAAAAACATTCATGAAGTTTGGTTCTTTTAGGAATTTGTATGGGTCTAACTGAAAATGTGACCAAATCTGCCTGGGTCAAAAATATACATACAGCAACATGAATGATCAATTTAGGTCAGGGGTGCCCACACTTTTTCAACTTGCGAGCTACTTTTAAAATGACCAAGATGATCTACATACACAAAAAAATGATCAATATATCCCGAGTATACTTGATATAAAGGGGGGGGTTGCTCCGTTAATTCGCGGTTCTGATGTGGGGGGGGGGTTGCTCCGTTAATTCGCGGTTCTGATGTGGGGGGGGGGGGGGGGGGTTGCTCCGTTAATTTGCAGTTCTGTATGTGGGGGGGGGGGGGGGGGTTGCTCCGTTAATTCGCGTTCTGATGTGGGGGGGGGCTCCATTAATTCGCGGGTTCTGATGTGGGGGGGGCTCCGTTAATTCGCGGTTCTGATGTGGGGGGAGGGGGGTTGCTCCGTTAATTCGCGGTTCTGATGGGTTGGGGGCTCCGTTAATTCGCGGTTCTGAGGGGAGGGTGGGGGGGGGGGGGGGGCTCCGTTAATTCGCGGTTCTGATGGCGGGGGGCTCCGTTAAATTTGCGGTTCTGATGTGGGGGGAGGGGGGTTGCTCCGTTAATTTGTGGTTCTGATGTGGGGGGGGGGGGGGGGGCTCCGTTAATTTGCGGTTCTGATGTGGGGGGGGGGGGGGGGGCTCCGTTAATTTGCGGTTCTGATGTGGGGGGGGGGGGGGGCTCCGTTAATTCGCGGTTCTGATGTGGGGGGAGGGGGTTGCTCCGTTAATTTGCGGTTCTGATGGGTTGGGGGCTCCGTTAATTTGCGGTTCTGAGGGAGTGGGGGGGGGGGGCTCCGTTAATTCGCGGTTCTGATCCGGGAGGGGGGGGGGATGGATGATCGCTGGATATTGGCGTCCCCCACTAAATTCTGTTTTTTTTATGGCATGCGATCTACCCGGACTTCCTTTGCGATCGACGGTCGATCGCGATCGACGTATTGGGCACCCCTGATTGAGAAAGTTGTGTCAATCAAATTATCTTTGTGGCCTCTTAACTTCTTGTGAGTGATTATGATTGACTACAGCTGGTGACTCTGAGACCATTTAAATATGACTCATGTGATACAATCATTAGACTCAGACACAAACACTACAATGGGAAAGTCAAAGGAGCTCAGCACGGATATGAAAAAGCGGATCATTGACTTGAACAAGTCAGGAAAGTCACTTGGAGCAATTTCAAAGCAGCTACAGGTCCCGAGATCAACTGTGAAAACAATTGTTCGTAAGTATAAAGTGCATGTGTAAAGGATATAAAAATGTGGGCTATGCCACAGCCCCAGTATATGCCCAGACAGCAACCGCCAGCGGAAGGACCAGGTAGTGCAGCAGTTCAGCAGTTCCCAGGGCAGCAGATGCAGGGAATGCCACAGGGACACTGGTCCACTTCTGGCCCTAGACAGGGAGGAGGGACTGCCCAGTTTCAGCAGAGGTTTGCCCCACAGCGCAGCTTTCTACCTCCAAACCGTGGACGTATGAGACGATGTGTTGGCTGTCAACAGAGTGGAGCTGATGACTACTGCATGCACTGTTACAGGTGTGGCAGCAGTGAACATTTCATGGCTGGTTGTCGAGTTAGTGGACAGAGACCGTTTGGAGGGGATCCTTTAAACTGGGAGGGGTTGCTCACATGGGACAGGGAGTGACCGGTTATACAGCAAGGTCCCAGCACTGTGCGCATTGTGGACAAAAGGGCGAAGGGGTAAGACTGAAGCAATGTGCATCATGTAAAAAAGTGCTTTACTGTTCTAGGCCATGTCAAGTTGATAATTGAAAAATGTGCACCATCCTCATGTATGACTGTTAAGACTACCCCAAAAAGAGAAAAACGGGCCAAAGTGGCTCCATTGGTAGGGAAAACGTACCTGATTGACTGTTACATCCAAGATCATAGGGTTCAAGCTTTGTGGGACTCAGGTTCCCAAGTAACAATAATTGACGAGCTCTGGAAAGAGGTGCACTTACCGCATAGGAGACTAAGAGACATTGCTGAAATTCTGGACACCGCAGACACTCTAGACATAGTGGCAGCAAATGGGGAGAACATGCCATATGCAGGATGGGTAGAGATAACGCTCAGATTAGCTTCAGAGGGGGCACCCACCACAGAAGTTATCGTCCCCACACTTGTAATAAAGGGTAGTAAACTTGTTCGACCAATAATCGGCTCTGTCATTGAGCTCATTGTAGACAGTGAATTAAAACAGGCCAATACTACTGACAGAAAACGACTGGGTCATACATTGAGGGCAGTATTTCCTGATCTCGAGCTGAACCAAGCGCAAGCATTCGTAGAACAAATAAGTGCTGAAAACCAATGAGTATGTTGTTAAGACAAAGAAGGGGAGGATCAACATACCCAAACACGTTTCTGTCCAAGTTGAGTGCCACGTGCATATGCACTCACCACATGAAAAAACACCACCCTGATCTTTGAGCCCTGATTAAAGGAAACAAACCATTAATTACAGTGAACGTGCAGAACCCGACAGACCATGATGTAGTGTTGGCAGGGGGAACTGTGATCGGGACTGTCCAGCACATTGACAGTTTATCCAGCATCCATACTAGAGGGGTCCCGCCCTCCACCTCCAGCTATGATGAATCAAATTAGAGCCAAGAAGAATCAAGCTGATGATGTATGGAACCCACCTGTGGATCTGAGCCATCTCAGTGAGCCAGAGAGAGAGGTGGTTCACAAGATGTCGGCCTCCTTTTCGAGAACAGATGATGATATAGGCTGCATAGAGAAACTGCAACTCCGTATGTCATTGAAAGATATTGAACCTGTTGCAAAAACGTACTTTTCCGTGCCTAAGCCATTGTATCGTGAAATGAAAGACTATGTGCATGACCTCATCACACAGGGCTGGGTAGAGAAGTCTACTTCACCATACGTGTCACCAGTCGTCTGTGTTCGGAAAAAGGATGGGACTGTGTATTGATTTCCGTGAAGTGAACAGAAAGACTCTACCTGACCCCCAGCCTATACCCAGAGTGCAGGATATCATGGATGGCCTAGGAGAAAACTCCTGGTTCTCACTCCTGGATCAAGGGAAAGCCTACCATCAGGGCTTCATGGCCAAAGAGAGCAGAACCGTGACTCCCTGGGGTCTCTATGAATGGATCAGAATTCCATTTGTTCTGATGAACGCTCCAGCTGCCTTCCAGCGCTGCATGGAAGAATGCCTAGAAGGTTTGAGGGACGAGATATGTGTTCCATACTTGGATGACCCCCTGGTCTTCAGTAGGTAATTTGAGGACCACGTGGAGAATGTGAGAACAGTGCTACAGCGACTACGGCAGCATGGAATAAAGCTGAAGCCCAGTAAATGTGAAGTGTTCAGGCGTGAGGTCCGCTACCTGGCGAGATTCGTGTCTGCCGAGGGCAGTAAAATGGACCCCACTGATACTCTGGCTGTGAGAGCTTTAAAGGAGAAGAAGCCAAGGACTGTAGGAGAGCTGAGGGCAGTCTTGGGATTGCATTAATAGTAGCCTAAACTAATAATACATACTCAATATATTGTGCAAATATGATTATTTTCTTGTTTAGATAGGCAGGCATACGAACTACCTGTAGAAGGTCTAAAAATAATCACTTGCGCGGATGTAATGAATTATAGTGAACTGAAGAGACGAGACGCGGAGTGTAGTTGTATTGTTGCTCTGTGGCCCAGACACCACCCAGAGTCTACCTGTTATTGTGCTTTACCAAGGAGACGGATTGTTATTTTGGACATTAATCCGTTAATTCGCGGTTCTGATGAGGGGGGGGGGGCTCCGTTAATTCGCGGTTCTGATGGGGGGGGGGTGCTCCGTTAATCCGCGGTTCTGATCCGGGAGGGGGGGGGGGGGGTGGATATCGCTGGATATTGGTGGGGACATGTCCCCAGCGTCCCCACTAAATTCTACGCCCATGTTACTGCACAGTTGCTATTAAACATCCATAAACGACAACTCGGT
>PIJE02000160.1:351903-386316 GCA_002895965.2 Coryphaenoides rupestris
CGTATCACCCGCAAGGTAATGGACAAGTTGAGCAGCTGAATAGAACACTTCTGCAAATGCTGAACGCTGACTGAGAAGCAGAAGTCAAATTGGAAGGAGTCATTGCATAAACTAATGTATGCATACAACAGCACTCGATGTGAAGTCACAGGTTTCTCTCCATTCTATCTCCTTTTGGGAGGTCACTACCTGTCGACTTGCTGTTGGGCTTGAGACCGAGAGAAGCCATGACAGCAAAATTAGGAGTTCTGTGTTGCATGAGGGTGACCAGCTCATTGTAAGGAATATGACACCCCTGGGAAGATTGCATCCACAAAGTCATCCGTCAGATGGGAAAAGATATGACAATATATGAAGTACTGCCGGAGCAAGGAAAAGGGAGAGGAAGAGTTCTGCACCGTAATCTCCTGTTGCCATGTGACCACTTGCCCCTAGAGATCCAGCTTAGACCTGCCAAACTAAAGAGACAAGTCACTGATCAGACCAGGAGAGACGGGGAAGAATCAAATCAAGAAAAGGATGATAGCGATGACGATGACTATGGGTACTATCCGATGTCCAGGGATCAGCCTCTGCCTGTGACACAGTCTCGGGTAGATACAGACAGAGAGGATGCTGACAGGGAATTCACTGAGCAGCGACAAGACATATCCCAGCTGGGAGAGGCTCAGGACAGGGGGGACATGCTAAATGAAGAGACATCGGGCCAAGGAGAGATGAGAGTTCAAGAGCAAAGTGTCCTGGGAGAGAGAATGCCACCGTCACCTGCTCTAAGTGAAAGCAATGGTGAAACAGAACAAGAATATCAGCGGCCAGTGAGAGAGAGAGACGAGCTCCGAGCGTTTTCACATATGACCAGCTCAGCAATCCAGTCTATTATGGCATTGGACTCCCAAAAACATAATCTTGTTGCTTTAATTCATGCAATCAAGTTAATTCATGCAATCAATTGCGCCGTGGTTTGATAGCTCTGGCCTGTCGGCTAGTTCATTCTACATTGGACTTGAAGCCTGCAGCATCATCTTGTTTCATTTGCTTCTATATCCCCCCTTACAGGTAAGAACCATCATTGTAATGTATGCAACTGTTTTCAATGTTGTATTTGAATGTTTCCGATGTTAAGAGGAACTTTGTGATGGTAAAATGTCTGTGTTGAACGTAAGTTTATTGGGTGATTTGAGTTAGCCTAAACGTGAGAGTGCTAGCTCAGGGTCGCCGCCTGCTGGCTAGCTGGGGTAACGCAGGCAGATCACGATGGTCGTGCTGCGTTGTTCACATGGGTTTGGTCTGTGTTCATGTTGTGTTGTATTGTATGGGTTTGGTCTGTGTTCATGTTGTGTTGTATTGTATGGGTTTGGTCTGTGTTCATGCTGTGTTGTGTATTGTATGGGTTTGGTCTGTGTTCATGTTGTGTTGTATTGTATGGGTTTGGTCTGTGTTCATGTTGTGTTGTATTGTATGGGTTTGGTCTGTGTTCATGTTGTGTTGTATTGTATGGGTTTGGTCTGTGGTCATGCTGTGTTGTATTGGATGGGTTTGGTCTGTGGTCATGTTGTGTTGTATTGGATGGGTTTGGTCTGTGTTCATGCTGTGTTGTGTATTGGATGGGTTTGGTCTGTGTTCATGCTGTGTTGTGTATTGTATGGGTTTGGTCTGTGTTCATGCTGTGTTGTATTGTATGGGTTTGGTCTGTGTTCATGCTGTGTTGTATTGTATGGGTTTGGTCTGTGTTCATGCTGTGTTGTATTGGATGGGTTTGGTCTGTGTTCATGCTGTGTTGTATTGGATGGGTTTGGTCTGTGTTCATGCTGTGTTGTATTGTATGGGTTTGGTCTGTGTTCATGCTGTGTTGTATTGGATGGGTTTGGTCTGTGTTCATGCTGTGTTGTATTGGATGGGTTTGGTCTGTGTTCATGCTGTGTTGTATTGGATGGGTTTGGTCTGTGTTCATGCTGTGTTGTATTGGATGGGTTTGGTCTGTGTTCATGCTGTGTTGTATTGGATGGGTTTGGTCTGTGTTCATGCTGTGTTGTATTGGATGGGTAAAAGAGAAATGTTGATGTGTTAGTTGAGGGAATGTGTTGTTGGTTAAATGTGTAATCAGGCATACACCTGTATACGGGCTTGTGTGTGTGTGTGTGTGTGTGTGTGTGTGTGTGTGTGTGTGTGGATGGATATGTAGATATGTGTATGGGTATATATGTATAGATATACATGTGGATATACTGTATATGTGTGTGGATATATACTGTATATGTGGATATGTGTATATACATGTATATGGATATATATGCTGCGTGCGTGCGTGCCACCGTATATTATACAAATAGTTTGTATTTGTTATTGTGGTTTATTTGGAGGAGATGCATCTATTTTCTATAGTGTTGTGCATTGTTTTAAAATGTTGTGCAGAGAGTTGTGTACTGTGACGTTTGTTTAATATTTTTGTATTTACATTACATTAGACATACATTGGACTTGAAGCCTGCAACATCATCTTGTTTCATTTGCTTCTATATCCCCACTTACAGGGGCGTATAACACATGGCACAGTTGTGTCACTGCCACAATCAGGAAGAAAACACAAGCTATCACCTGCAGCTGAGATAAAATTGGTCAGGATGGTCAAGAGTCAACCGAGAACCACCAAAAAGCAGGTCTGCAATGAATTAGAAGCTGCTGGAACACAGGTGTCAGTGTCGACAGTCAAGCGTGTTTTACATCTCCATGGGCTGAGAGGCTGCCGTGCAAGAAGGAAGCCCTTGCTCCAGAAGCGGCACCTTAAGGCTCGACTGAAGTTTGCTGCTGATCACATGGACAAAGAAAAGGCCTTCTGGAGGAAAGTTCTGTGGTCAGATGAAACAAAATGGAGCTGTTTGGCTGCAATGACCAGAAATATGTTTGGAGGAGAGAAGGTGAGGCCTTTAACCCCAAGAACACCATGCCTACCGTCAAGCATGGTGGTGGTAGTATTATGCTCTGGGCCTGTTTTGCTGCCAATGGAACTGGTGCTTTACAGAAAGTAAATGGAATAATGAAGAAGGAGGATTACCTCCAAATTCTTCAGGAGAACCTAAAATCATCAGCCAGAAAGTTGGGTCTTGGGCGCAGTTGGGTGTTCCAACAGGACAATGACGCCAAACACACATCAAAAGTGGTAAAGGAATGGCTAAATCAGGCTAGAATTAAGGTTTTAGAATGGCCTTCCCAAAGTCCTGACTTAAACCCCATCGAGAACATGTGGACAGTGCTGAAGAAACAAGTCCATGTCAGAAAGCCAACAAATGTAACTGAACTGCACCGATTCTGTCAAGAGGAGTGGTCAAAGATTCAACCAGAAGCTTGTGGATGGCTACCAAAAGCGCCTAATTGAGGTGAAATGGCCAAGGGACATGTAACCAAATATTACCATTGCTGTATGTATATTTTTGACCCAGCAGATTTGGTCACATTTTCAGTAGACCCATAATAAATTCATAAAAGAACAAAAGGTCATGAATGTTTTTTGTGACAAAGAAGTATGTGCTCCAATCACTCTATCACAAAAAAATAAGAGTTGTAGAAATTATTGGAAACTCTGGACTGCCATGACATACATGTTCTTTACAAGTGTATGTAAACTTTTGACCACTACTGTGTGTGTGTATATATATACACATCATACACACTCATGCATAGATAAACACAAACACATACACACACACAATTGCAGTCAAGCACTTGAACACACTTAACACAAACAAGTACACACAAGCACAGACCAAACACAGTTCAGACACAGCCATCTCTATTAGGGTTGCTCGCCGGGATCCCGGGAAATCTTCAGTCCCTTTAGTACTGGGAATTAGCAACGGGTCCCGGTTTTTTGGGGGTTTTTTTGGAGGGGGTATTTGTTAACTTTTTATAACTATGTTGCATTAATAGTAGCCTAAACTAATAATACATACTCAATATATTGTGCAAATATGATTATTTTCTTGTTTAGATAGGCAGGCATACGAACTACCTGTAGAAGGTCTAAAAATAATCACTTGCGCGGATGTAATGAATTATAGTGAACTGAAGAGACGAGACGCGGAGTGTAGTTGTATTGTTGCTCTGTGGCCCAGACACCACCCAGAGTCTACCTGTTATTGTGCTTTACCAAGGAGACGGTTTGGATTGTTATTTTGGACATTAATCCGTTAATTCGCGGTTCTGATGAGGGGGGGGGGGTGCTCCGTTAATTCGCGGTTCTGATGAGGGGGGGGGGGGGGGTGCTCCGTTAATCCGCGGTTCTGATCCGGGATGGGGGGGGGGGGGGGGGGATATTGGTGAGGACATGTCCCCAGCATCCCCAGCGTTCCCACTACATTCTACGCCCATGTGCTTTTTCCCATAATACATTTCCCGTACATAACATTCCTCATAATCCCTCCGGCCCCCCACGTCATCTTCTTCATGAGAATTTAAACAGAATTGCTATTAAAAGGCGGTTTCTACGGGAATCCCGGGGTTTCCCGGGAAGGGGCTCTATAATCCCGGGATTTAAAAAGGGTCAGATTCGGGAATTTTGAGCAACCCTACTATGCTATGTTTATATGGTCCATATTTACATTTACATTTACATTTAGGGCATTTGGCAGACGCTTTTATCCAAAGCGAATTTATAAGCGAACACATATATAATATTTAGCTTGAATCTATATATAATACAATACACAAGAATATCTAGACAAAAACCCAACACACTAACACTCTAAACCACTGGTTCAGGACACCATGGAGCAAGTCCCCGAGATGTATTTATTCTAATGGTGGTGATGTGTATATATAATCCTAACTATGTTAATATAATGGGTGTGTTTCCTGTGCTAGCCCAACGAGTTTGAGGAGCAGGCCACCAAGAAGGTAGATGACCTGCTGGAGAGCTACATGGGCATCAGAGACCTGGAACTGGGTAAGATAATATTACCGGTACTAGTACTACCAGTACTACCAGAACTACTACTACTACTACTAACACTAATGATAGAGATATATGGGCATCAGAGACCTGGAAAAAGGCAAGATAATCAGGGGTGTAAAAAGTACCCAGAAATTATACTTAAGTGAAAGTATGGGTACCGTCTCAAAATCTTACTCAAGTAAAAGTCAGAGTATCTGGCTAAAAACACACTTGAGTAAAAGTCAAAAAGTTTCTACTTTTAAATGTACTTAAGTACTAAAAAGTAAAAGTAAAAACTTTTTTTTATTGCAAGGCCATGGGTGCTCGTCTTGTCCGTCCACGCCGACCGTTTCGTCCTCTTCATCACTCGTACTATCGTTTGTGGTCATCTTCTGTATCTTGTCACTCTGACTGTCTATTCTTCTGATAGCAGGTGTTTCATCAAAGATCCCCGCTGTCTAGTCTTGCACAAGGACCAATCAGCATGGGGATGGGCGGGTTCATTTTCCATTGATGGGGATTTGATTGGCTGTTTTTAAATAAAGTGCGGCCGCAGGATTAATAACGTTAACGTTAGTTCGGCCAGAGAAACAAATATACTAATTAAAATTGTTGGACCTGCGAGATTTGTACTTTGTAGGTCTGCATTTTAAATGTAAGGAGTAAAAAGTATGTTTTTTTTCTCTGAAATGTAATTGAGTAAAAGTACAAGTATACAAATCTAATAATACTCGAGTAAAGTACAAATCCTCAAAAACAGTACTTAAGTATTGTAACGAAGTACTATTACTCAAGTACTTTACACCCCTGAAGATAATACTATGACTACTACTACTACCATACTACTACTACTACTACTACTACTATTACTACCAATAATGTGAATACCTGGAGCTAGGTGAGATATAATACTATTGATATAAAGATAAGATAATATAAGAGATATAACACTAATATGACTATCATCATCTTCATATTAATAATTGCATAATGGATAGTAATGACAACAACTATCTATGTTGCAAAAAAAGTTTGACAGTTTTTGTAGTTGTGCTCAAAATAGCGACATAGTGCCAGCTACGATAGTGCACAATCACACGTTCTCTGTGTCATTCACTTGTAACCATAATGGCATTACTCTGACCTCGGAAACACCGCACTGACGGCTGCTTTCAATTACACCACGGTCGCGGTGACACCCCCGCACATCGTGTGCGGCTTCCAGTGAAAAGTAATCAGCTGTCCCTCCCCCTAGTTGATTCGTCCTCTTGTACACAAACACACGTTTTGAACCCCTTGAGTCATATTTGAAACATGCCATAATGTTCTGCAAAGTAAACTAACACTTCTCACGCCTGCACAAGTGGAGTCAAGTGAAAACAGGCCATCCCCTATAAGGTCTAGCTTTTCACACAGTCTGATGTCCAACAGAAAGGGACCATGTTTATACATTTCTTTACCAATCACACAGTTTGCATTCCGCAGACGTGGTCCAGCCAGGGCTTTCTTTCCCAGGGCTCCAGGGGCTTAGTAGGAGGCAAGGAGTTTTATGGATGTGTAGTCCCCCAGATAAGATGAGGAGGCTGGAGGAGGATTCCTCTGCTGTAGTGTGGCCCTCTGGCACTCAACGACACACACAAACACACACACACACACACATACTGTATATATATATATATACATACACATATACACACACGCTCTACCTAACATGTGGTGTAAAACTACCTGATGAAAAGTCAATGTTTTCCTTTATCATGCTGTTTAGAGTAAAAACATAAAAAAAAAAAAGTAATTTTGCTCGATTACTACATTTGAAAATACAAACACAATCATAGACAGGACTTAAGGCTTAAATACTTTGTATCGAAGACCTCTACTTTAGCATTTATAGCAATAGCCTAAAACGTCAACTGCAAACATTGGTACTCAGCAACAAAAAAACTACACAATTCAGTTTTACTAAACTACTAAACTAAACTAACTACTAAACTAAACTGTAATAAGGTCACAACCTAGCTAGATACTTGTAGACTTGAAGGTCAAAGGTCATGGTTTTTGAGCTACCGTAGGTGCTGTTGAGGGGCTGGAGAACATGCACCACATGTCTGCGTCCTCATCATCCTCCCCCTCCCCCACAGCGACCACCATAGTGGAGGCGGGAAAAGACAAGAAGAACCCGGACGACTTTGCCGAGGCTCTGGACTCGGTGCTGGGGGACTTCGCCTTCCCCGACGTCTTCCTGTTCGACGTGTGGGGAGCCATCGGAGACGTCAAGAACGGCCGGATATAGAGCCAGGTACAAAACCAGAGAGAGTGAGAGAGAGGGCGGGGGGGGAGTGAAAGAGAGATGGAGAGGGACAGAACCAGAGGGAAGGGGGGGGGGGGGTAGAGAGAGATAGAGAGAGCGAGCAGGTAGAGCACAAGGGAGAGAGAGAGAGAGAGGGAGAGGGGAGGAGGTAGTGAGAGAGCTAAAGCCTCAGCCTGATCTGGAGGAGGCTATGTGTACAAGATCTCCTTTGAAGCTTACTTCCCATGGACAGGCTCGGAAATGGAAATAATCTTTACGAATCTGACAAACAAACAAAAACAGCATTTAGCTAATGTTCCTGTTATGCAATGTCCTGTCGAAGAAACACATGGAAGTGCACATAGATACAAAACACAAGAGGGGAGGGGTTTAACGTGAGAGCCGTGGGCAGAAGACAAATTGCATTTGTAACTAAATTCCGAGGACGGTTATTGAGAATGGATCCTGGTCTGTTGAGGGAATGATCATATAAATATTCACTAAACGTGACATTCTGTGAATGTTGAACCATGATGACCGGTGTGGTAATTGGAAAGCATGCTGCATTGTACATACACAGTTAGACAATAAACCAAATGTTTATAGAGCACAGATCTTACAACCTTGGGAAGTTTGTTTGTTCAGATCAAGCCTGTACAGTTTCTGACATTGGATATTTTTTATTTTCCCTAAAGGACGTCTCATGTCTAATAGCGGGCATGATATACGTAAGCGAGGGTAAACCACCCAAAAGAGGCGGTCCCAACAGCGTCTGGACCCGACACACATTCCTACCATTCCATCGTCTTTAAAAGTCACTGTTAGCCGGCAGCCCAGACACAAACAAGTCACTGGGCCATCGGAGAACAGATGCTGTTTTGGATGGATGAGGAACGTCTCCACACGCACACACACACACACACACACACACAAACGCATGCAGCCACACACGCACGCACGCACACACACACACACACACACACACACACACACACACACTCTGGCTGCTCCAACCTGTGTCACGTTCCCCACCAGTATGTGAATATTTTTTAAATGGATGTCTAGATACAGTTAATCCCAGCTCCACCCACCAACTAAACACCATCGATTGAGAGTTTGGGGGGGTGGGGGATACGACAATGCTTGTATGCTAATTGACATTCAATAGCTTTAGGTTGACCTTGGCAAATGTAATGCGTTTGTAAATCTCCCTCATATTTGTTCACAGAAAATGTACGGTTTTCGTCTTCAGTGGTAGTTTTTACGATTTTAATTTGAGTATGTTATGTCTTGCTTCTTAAGAGAGGGGTCTTTTAGTGCATTTCGTGCTGCTACTGTGTTTCAGGACATGAATGTAAATAGGTGTTGTTCAGGGCACAATACGACTGATGTATAAATATGAAGACTGAAGAAGCATTTTGAAAGTAACATCTTGATAGTGTTCCTAATCGGTGCCGTTCTCTCTTTGTCACTTTTTGTAAGAATACAACTTCAGAAACTTTGAAAGACTTGTTGACTCTTGTTTTAAGTGTCCAAGACCAAGAGGGACGAATTAATTCTACAGACGAATACATTTTTCACATGTAACATGTAATTGTTAATAAAATATGGCATATCCTGACTGGGAATCCATTGCTTTCATGTCTTTCCTTTTTTTAAAGATCGTTAACATTGCTTTCCATCGACGTTTATTTCTTCTTTTCAATCAAATGTCTTTCTATACACTATGCCCTTTCTATCCTCACGCGAGTACGTTTCACATTTACAGATAATATATTGGTTGTATGACACAAATGGGTCAAACATGAAATAGGACAAAAAAACAACTTATGTCCAAGTAAGCAGTCAACGTAGGGCCATAACTGACCAAAGGTTGATGATACAAGTCCGTTGCGGGAAACGGTCCAAATAAACAGAACTTGCACACACATGCTGTAATAGCTCATGCAGCAAATGGATGAAATACATCATTTAAAAAAACGTCCTACTCATTGGGTCAAGCGTTAATATATACATTTATATATTAATACTGATAACAATGTGCGAATTGAATGATCAACATTCATACCCATTCTGGCCCATAGTAATATCATAGTGCAAACTGCATTGGTGTTCTGACAAAGGCGGCCAGGTTGGGATGTTCGATAATATATCAGGTGATGAAGAAAATCTTCTACAGGTTTCTATAACAACAGCAACACGTTAATTGTCTTCAAATCTGAAACGGCAAGCCTCAAAAATCCAAACCACATCAAACGGTAAACACTATACTAAGCTTATTAAACTTGATAGCAATTATATATTTAAACCAAAATATGGATTTGGCTCATGAGAGTAATGGAGTATAGCCTATTTTAAAAAGGTAATGTGTATGAAGCTAATTCTGATTTCTTGCTATATTTAGTTCATATAAGACTTCCTTTCCCATGTCTGGGTCTTTTCTTCCACCTCAAATGACAAAATATAAATGTATTTGTGGGCAGTAGCCTATGTGGTACAATTTCTACAACAAATAATACTGTTTATCATTGATCATATTTCAGATAAGCGGTCCTGTTAAAAGTGCAGTCAGAGCAAGTCCAATGTTCCAATCTCAGGATCATGTGCTGATGAAAGTTAGCGACGGACAGCTCTCCCAAGGCGAAGGAGCATGATTAAATAACAGGAGACGTGTCCTGGAAAGCCATTATTTGTAGAAATACGTGTTCCAAAGCTGGGACTGCTACGCTAACGCTACAATGCCACAAGCGCCAACAATCTGTTAATGAGCGCCGTCTTCTGAATGCTAGCTGGAACGCTAGCGGCCTGGGATGATCACTTCTGCACCCGCAGCTATTTCACCTTCTCTGAACTGCCTGGCACCGGGCCACAGTTTACCTGACGAAGCATCTCTTCATCTGTGGTTACTGAGCTTAACAGAAAAGCAAACCCTACGACCACTTTTGTAGTGTTGGGTAATTGATGTGAAAAATGATGCAGTAGGTTATATGGTAGCCTTGTGATGAGGATTAATCCCGGTCCAAATCTCGATTTAAAAACTTGATAAGACCATGAGATCAGATCAGTTGATAAGATAAGATCATGTAAAGAGGAGATAAGATCATGTAAAGACTGATAATTCTCGATAGTTAAACGCATGCCATTGCAAGTGTTAATTGTTACTGGACGTTTTGGGTTACCAGGTAACATCAATCAAAGTTATGAATGTAGCGAGTAATGATAGCTAGATCCTGAACAGCGATACATATAGCCACGCCCCTAAATACCAAAATAAGGGTGAAGAAGACAGTGTTTGGTTTTCCTTTAACCTGCACAAGTCAAGTTGTCTAGGCTGAGATATTATTCAGAATATCTAACAAAAACAACTGAAACCGATAAAATATCCCAAAAGAGTTTGGTGAGTCAAAGATTGACTTGGGTGGTAAAGGTTCGATTTTCAGCCACCTAGGCTCAATCACAATGAACAATCAAATTATTTTAATATTAAACAACTTCAATGGAATTATCTTTTAAGAAACACAGTCTTATAAAAAGCAGTAATGAACGAGTGCTAGGATGGATCGAATAACTGATCATCACATAATTTATCGACTATCACTTAATCGAGTCATTGTTTGAGTCCAGTGTCTTTCCTCGGAACAAACACATTCCTGTCTTTGGCCACTGGTCAGACAAATCAGTAATTCAACGCACCACTTTGGAATTTGGCTTTGGGCATCTTACATTAGTTAGGACCTTTTCACAGACTAAACGATGAACCGATTAGCCAAAAAAAACAAACAAATAGAAATAAAGGCATCCTATGACGACGAGAGAACCCTTCGATCCTTCTTCGTGGTCCATTCGTCGGCCCATTCATGGTCAGCGTTTGAAGCATTTGAACTTTGCCGATTGCAGAGAAAAATAGCAAGCACACACCACGCCAGACATCTTTTTCGTCATTTCTCGCACCTTCAAGATTTTGTAACTTGCCGAAAGCTGACAGCAATGACCAAACTGAAACTGCATTGAGTATAAAACAAGTTTGTAAGGGACTTCTTCAGTCTCGGCCGGCTGGAAAGTGAACAAAAGTATTTTGAAGTATTCTTCCCGCTTAACCTTGAGTCACCACTCCTCGCTCCAGTTGAGAGAGTGTCTGTGTGGGGGGTCTCACAGCTGGATCGTGGTTGTGGTGGTGATGGGCGCCAGGGGCTCGGCCTGCTTCAGGTTGCCGCCGCCGCCCAGTGACGAGGCGCGGGTCATCCTGCGCAGCGACGGGTACAGACTCATGATGGAATCCCGGGACATGCGGAGGCCCGGGTAGAAGCGACGGAGTACCGCCCGACGGAACAGGATGTACACCCAGGGGTCCAGGATCTGGTTGCATGTGGCAAAGCGAAGGTATAGCAGCAGTCGACGGACTTGGAGCCGTTGCCCAGACAACACAGTCTGCGCAATAAACACCTGGTGGGGGCAAGAGAGAGAGAGATGGAGAGGGGGAGAGAGATAGAGAGTGAGGGAGATGTGGATGGGTGAGACATAGATGGAGAGAGAGGGAGAGAAACAGAGAAAGAGAGAGAAGAAGTGAGAGAAAGGGGGGAGAGCGTAGATGAGGGGCAGAGATATAGAGAGGGGAGAGACATAGGAGAGAAAGGAAGATTATGATAAAGGGGGAGAGAGAGAGACAGAGAGAGAGAGCGCGAGAGCGAGAGAGAGAGAGAGAGAGAGAGAGAGAGAGAGAGAGAGAGAGAGAGAAAAAAAAACATTAGAATGAAACAAACATCGGATGTCCCATGAGAAAGCAAGACAATTAAAAAGAAAATGATCGATTAAAAGAACAGAAAAAAATTAACGCTACCAATTGCGACACAAGAGACACAATAACATAATCAAACATGCATACACAACATGCATTTACTGGTCTGCACCAGTCTGTACCGCGTGGGGGGGGGGGGGGGGGGGGGTTGCTAAAACAATGTCCTCTGCCTGCCCTGCTGCTGCTGCTCTCCACTCAATATAATCACCTCCTTACACTTTACCTTTCTGTTGAGCTTCACATAAGATTACGTCTGAAAAAAATATTATAATGATCTAATAATGTATAATAGTCTATCAAAATCTTAAGTGGCTTCAAAATCTTAAGGCTTCCTGCTGCATGATGCTTATCAGTTGATAAATTATGATATAGAATGTCGAACATTGATAATTGAACGAAAATTAAATGTTAGTCGAGGGGAGGTGGGGGGTTGAAGCAGCCCAGTGGAGGAAGCAATACACGTGAGAACAAAAACATTCACATTTTTGCCAAAATAAACCCCAAAACAAATCAACATATTAGTCACTTCTTTGAAATCGAACAAACGCAACAAGCAGCATCGATCCCATGAGGGCTGAAAGCAAATCAGAGGAAGCGATGGTGGGATGGGACTCGTAAAGCGATGCTTTACTGGGCGTATAGCTGCGGTGGGGGTGGTGCTGGTGAGTCAACCACCGTCACAAAGTTCCCGGAGAAAGGGCCAAAGCGGGCATCATGAACATTGAGAAGGCGTGATCATGACGATGATGGTGATGGTGATGATGGTTATTGTTAGCCTTTCATGGGTTTATTTGGGGGGGGTTTTTTGTCATGCAATCTACTCGCCTCATATGTGACTCTTGACACATGATGTATATCCATGGATCTAATATCTGATTGCAGGTGGCCAATCGCAAGAAGAACAAAACGCGCTCTGGGGTAGCCTTGTGGTCCGTCACCACGGATCCCAGGATGTAGCTCTGTGTAGTGGAGGGGGGAGGGGGGTTAGCCAGGCCTGACGAGAGCAGAACACTACCACCACGGTGTGATGTCGCTGAGCCCTTGCGGCACCTTTCCAAAATACCTCTGTGGTGACATCACATGCGGAGGAGGAGGTCAACGTAGCAGCTTAATAGCCAGTGGACTGTACCAAGTGGTGGGCTGATCCAGCCTACATGGTTTGAATAGAGGCCCCTTTAAAGGGCATTGTGGCTCTGCCATGTTGAACACACAGTAGCTTACATGACAAGACCAATAGATTGTTTGTGTGGGCATTCATTTCACACACAGGTATCCATCAAGCCAATACGTCTTGTGTGAAAACTGGGTTGTTTTTTTTTACGTTTAGTGCAGACATAGCCTTGGAAATGCCTGGCTTTATTTTATGAATGATCTTCTTGAAATACAGACACTATACAAATACTGTACATACTGTAGGCATATTGCAGTGAACGATTGTGCTTTGGTTTGTTTGAAGACCATGTTAACCCGTTCTCATTGTGAAAATGGCAGTGAGATTATTTTGAGATAGACTCAATGCAGTAAACATATTCTGTAATTACAAATGGATATTATTTGACCTGCAGCACTCGGCATCTTTCTATTTGGTACTACTTAATAGGAATGTATTGAAGCATGTATCCATGTATATCTCTGTTTACAGAGGGTAGCAGTACATTCTCACTCATAGGCAATGTTTGTACACCAATGGCCACCACTGTTTGTGACCAATTTGTTTCTCAATGGGCAATTTAGTTGACGTATTTAAATGGAAACCTCTTAAAACAATTGTTGTTTTAAGATGCTTCTCAGCCATCATTTGAAAAGAGAACATTCTTAATGACAACATTCACCAAAATACACATTCATCCCCTAATGACACACACCCTGGGGACGTGGCGCTGGGAGCTCGTCTGGTTGCCAGTTCCACCAGAACCTCATGTGTTCAGGAAACAACGTCTTCATCACAACACAAAATGGGCTTCTAATGCAATCTGCAGCAAACAGTCAAACAGTCAAACACAAACACGCGCTCAACTGGAACTGCCTGGGAGACATTTTGGCTGCACACTGTCTCTACGCTCGTCCTGTTGTTGTTTGGTCTTCCACTTCACCTTTACCTTTTTTTTCATCCATGGCAAAGTCGGTGTGCGGTAACTCTCACAGAGTTACGCAGCGAGAGGTTTCAACTGACAAAACAAACAATTTAAAGTGAGAAGAAGTGGATGGATGGCGGTTGATTCAATAAAAACCCATTTGGGGGATGTTTGTAGCCGTTGTATTGTGTAACACTATGATGACACTAATGTAATATTCCATATTTTACAGTATAAGCTCAAGTACCTCAGGATCCAGGATCCATATCTACCGTGTAATGTAAAGACATTTAGTACATAGAGAGTGGGAGAAAGAAGAGGGGGGGGGGGGGGGGGGGGGAGGGAGACAGAGAGAGGGGGAGGAGTGTGGAGGGAATAAAATATGGAGGGGTGGGTGGTGGTGGGTGTGTGGAGGGCGGATATCCTCTTTCTGTCTACAACCGGAGATGGACCACCCTCCCATGGGACTTATCTTTGTAAAACACACACAGAGACAGGCAACACACACACACACACACACACACACACACACACACACACACACCACACACACACACACACACACACACACACACACACACACACACACACACACACACACACACACACACACACACAAACAAACAAAACCACACACACATACTAAAGTTGCGCACACACACTCTCACGGCTGCAGCGGAGTGAAGAGTGCTTTGTTGCCAATGCTGGCTAATGGAGGCTCACTAACAAGCGTTCCATATCTGCGGCTCTTTTAAGGCCCATCTGTCAGCTCCCACGCTATCAGGAGCCACGCAGGGTTTTCATGAGAGTGCGGAACCTATACATTTAGCCCTCCAAAACGGCAGCAACAATTAGAGATAATTGATCCCTGAGCTGCAGCACCACAACACCGGAACAGAGTAGATTTAGCGGAATGTCCCGCATAGGACGTCGGCCGAGGATACGGACGACTGGAGAGGATGAGGTGAACTCCACACAGAGAGAGAGAGAGAGAGTGGCGTTTTGGCAGGTACCCGCGCTAATGACTAAAGTGGCTTGTCAGCTCAATTAAAAAACCAAAAGCGGTCTGCAAATCATCTCCAACACGCCTGATTGCAGAGGAATGTCTGCTATTTGAGTTCCACGCCGACGCCTGCCGTTTATAACAGTTCACAGGAGGAGAAGAAACCCCGCCCCCAGCAGCCGGGGGGGGGGGGGGGGGGGGACGTCGCTCACCAGTAAGGGGCACCAGCACACCGAGGCGATCACCATGATCAGGATGAGCTGCACCATCATTTCCACCTCGTAGTCCCGCCGTCGCTGCACCTCGTCCTGGCCGCAGCACACCCGAATCAGCGTCACCACGCTCACCGTGTTCAGCACGAAGGACACGGCGATGGCCACCAGGCCCACCGCAGAGAACAGCACGGAGAACACCAGGTCGTTGCCCTGCGAGCTGATGTTCAGGAAGCACCAGGAGCCGGGCAGCTGCATGTGGTAGCTGCCCACGCCCGCCAGCGGCAGCAGGGCCACGCCACCGGCGAACGTCCACACCAGTAGCACCATGAAGACGGCGCGGCTGCGTGGCATGCCGGCGGTGCGGGTGAATGGCCGGTTGATGCCCACAAAGCGCTCCACCGCCATGGCGGCGCCCAGCAGCAGTGGACACAGGCCGTAGAAGACCATGGACATGCCCATGAAGTTGCAGAAGTGGCAGTGGGGGTCCAGCTGGCGCCAGTCAAAGTACGTGGCGTAGTAGGACAGCACGATGGTGCCAGTGACCAGCAGGCCCATGGAGTCGGTGGTCACCAGGCCACCCAGGAAGATGAGGAAGAATGAGCGCGAGCGGCTACGTGTGCGCTGGTAGGCCTTGGCCAGCACCAGCAGGGCGATGAGGTTGGAGGAGAGCCCCACGGTGCTGAACACCGTGGACAGGGTGGCCGTGGCGTTGGTCTGCAGGAAGGGCGGGCTGTTGATGGAGAAGCACAGCGGGGTGCTCCCGTTGTCGGCCGCCGACGGGGGAGACATGGAGGCGTTCATCGCTGCGGCCATGAGGATGATGAGGATGATGAGGATGAGGACGACGAGGATGATGACTTCAGCCCGCTCCCCGAGATTAAGAAAAATAAACTAGATCATCGTTGGGTCAGTCTTGGGTCGTCTTAAATTCTCTTTCTCCTTCAGGCTGGGAAGATAAAAAAACACAATGTTAGTCAAAATGTCCGATATGGAATATCTCCAATCAGCAGAGACATCTATTGAAATGAGCTTCATTCATGGAAGTACTGCTAGTAGTGGCTGAGCTGGTTGAGGTAGTCATGCTTATAAAGGCTGCAAGCAAGCAGAACAATAACAATGGACCTCATTCACGAACATTTTCTTAAGTGTCTTCTTAAATATCTTCTTACGAACTTCGTAAGAACAAACTTAAGAAATCTGTCCGCCGGATTCATGAACGCGGGGAAATGTGTTCTTAACCCGCCAAAGTGTTCTTAGCTGCGCTCCCCACATGAGGCAATGCCACTCATTCTTAAATGGAACGCGCGTGCTCGTACACCTGAATTAGCATACAGACACGCCCCGCCAGCTCCTTATAAGGGCAACAACAGGACCGTGTGCACACTCATGCCAAAGCGAACAGTGAAAACCGATGGTGCACCGGCCAAACCAGTCACATGTCACATGCAACATCATACCAGTAAGATGAGCAGTGGAATGTTTCTCCACTGGCTCTTACAATGTACACACTAAGCAAGGTCAAGAAAATAGAACCAACAATGAAAAATAACAATAGAGAACAAGACGGCTGAGAGCAGATTCAATTGTACAGTTGAGTTAAATACATGAGTAGGCTACTTGTGGATCTTGATAGGGCCTATCATGGGCGTAGAATTTAGTGGGGACGCTGGGGACGCTGGGGACGCTGGGGACATGTCCCCACCACCAATGGACATCACAGATAAACAACAATACGCCCTTGGGCCCTATGTGTATGATGTATATTATATATATTATGTATATTATGTATATAATATATATTATGTATATTATATATATTATGTATATTATGTATATTATATATATTATGTATATTATGTATATATTATATATTATGTATATTATGTATATTATGTAGGCCCATATGATATATTTTAGTTATGGATATTCACATGTTCATTCACAGAATGTAGATGTGTCAATTCTATTCCCCTATGGCTATATCCATGCGATTGAGTTTAGTGCTTATTTATTTATTCACTGCCATTTGCAGTGTTCGTGTCGTGCTTTTATTTATTTTAGGACATCACGATGCCTCGTAGAATCATGACTATGCATGTGAAACGTAATTGTTAATGATACAAATATTCTCGTATTTATTATTATTATAATTATTTACATCCGAGGATGTCTGTAGAATTGATGTGAACGCAATCACCAATGATTTCTCACAAATTCAGCCCTTAAGAACATGGGCGCACTCCAAATAGGTCGCTACGACTGCTTTTCCGCGTTCTTAAATCCTGTTCTTAGCTAAGAACCAATCCCAGATGAGAAACCATTAATGAATGCCAGAATTGTCTTCGTAAGTGGAGTTAAGAAGAAATGTCTTCTTAACTTTTTCTTAACTGCGTTCGTGAATGAGGTCCAATGTCGTGGTTCAGATTCTGTATTTTATTCATTTTATTTACAAAAATGTTTTTTATAAAAGTCTCTTCAAAGGTTCTTGATTAAACCGGTCCCACAAAAGGCCCTGTATGGATTTGAGTTGTCCATCAATATGTATTTGTTTGTGTTTGTTTGTTTGTTGGAGATTTGCTCTTTGTGTATTTGTTCCATTACTCTCTATTGATGTGAGCTGGAATATGGTAAATCAGATACATGTCTTTATGGAGCAGGTAGGGGTGACAAGGGGGGTTTGAACCCAGTAACTTCCAGCTGGGAGTCGAACACCTTCACCCAACTGACCCTTTATGCATGTCAGGGGATCTGACCCCAAGTTTGCCAACACAATTGGGCCATCACTAAATGATTACAACTTCAGATGTAAACATGGTTTTCAGACCAATGGACCTTTCCCTATTCAAGCGGCAAGCTGATGATTCTCTCTCAAGGATTCCTGACAATATCGCTGTATGTTATTTGCTAAATGCCGCTACTTTATCTAAGAGAGTTCTACAGAAAGGCCTGAACTATTTGACACAAGGATATATCCGTGACATTCGGATTTCGGACGGAGCAGACGACAACATAAAACTTGATGCTAAGTGTTGGCGATCTATGTGGAAGACACAAACGCCTCACAAACTCCACATTGAAATTCGTCAGGACGACATCGTGGAGTCCTACTGCACATGTAAAGCAGGGTGAGTACGTTAGTGATGTGTTTACAATGAAATAAGCCTAAGATCTGCTAACTACTAGCTACAATGGGCTAATCACCTAGCTATGCTAATCACACGATGGCGCGGTAACAATCTGGTCCTAGCGAAAAAAACATTTCACTGCTCAATGTACCTGTACACTGAAATAGGTGACAAATAAACCTTTGAATTTTAACTAATTAGCGAGCTTTGTAGCTTTTTGTGTCAGCGCTGCTGTAAATTGATGTGTGGAGCCGCTATCAACCATTTGATTGTTGCACTTGTGAACTTTCAGTGTTTAAAGTAAATCATAAAAACCACTGCATTCAGTAATTGCCTTATCAGATACAGCACCTGTAAATAAATAAACCCACTTGGATCACATCCAGTCAACGCTTTGAGGGTTGTGCTTGACTTATAGTCACTATAAAGCTGACTCTGTAAAGCCAGTGCAGATGGCACCTGGGTCTTACATTCAGTACCATCAATAATGACTAAAGTAGAAGGAAATTATTTTCTAAAGTTTTCAGGCATGTTTTTAATAACAATGTCTCTATGAGGCCATATGCTCAGTTGTCCAAATCAACCATGTTGTTCTAACTAAATGTAGCTGTAGTCTAATCTATGAACACAACAACACGGGACAAGCTTTGTTTGTGGGACATCATGGCGGCTCTATTACAAGGGGCGTGGTCTTAAGAAATCAGGCAATCTTATTGGTTATTATTCTCCACGTGACTGACAGGGTGGAAAGGTCCATTGTTAATGCTTGTCACATTTGATTTTAATAATCACTTTGTTCATAAATAAAATCCTGGTTTGGAAGAAAATGGAATGAATTAAATTAAGGGAAAAACAGTGAGCAACTTTTGGGGTTTATAGAGCATCAAGAGACAGACAGGATGCCGACATGTCTCATTCGACCTCTGACCTTCTGAGAATCCCATTAGCGCAAGGGATCTCTTAGCCTCTGAAATCAATACTCTACATCCCAATCAGTCTGTGGCATACAGCGTCCTATTTAAACTAATGGGAAAGCCATAGAGATGGACTCTACTGTACCAGACCCACACTAAAACACAACGTTTGATGAATGTCATGAGTGCATTTATGTCGCTATTTTAAAATTGTACGCTGGGGGAATAAAAAAAACACACATTCTCTAGTAATGATGGACAACAGGGCTAATCGGGGCTAATCCTTGGGGTTCCTCTAAATAAAACTGTCCATCTGTGGGAATCGGCATCAGGATCAGAATCAGGATCGACTTTATTGCCGAGTAATTTTAACACATACAAGTGATTTGTCTTGTTATTTGGTGAATAACAATAAACATAAAATAGAAAGATGGACCATAAATGTACCATGTGACCTAATGGATAACAGATGTATGTTTGTCATTGACAAACTCAAACCTGTTTTTGGTGTTTGTCCAGTGCTGCAACAAGATACCATGTTAATACCATAATGACACCCACACACAAACAAATAAGAGCCACAATTAAAATTATTTCCTGTATACAATACTGTTACTATACTATACTACTAGTATACTGCTTTGTCCCATTGTCCCATTGTTCAACTCCATAAACCAAATTGTTCTGAAACTTTTAGTTCTTTAAATCCTTGCAACCCCAATTTCTTACATTTTTGTGCACCTGCACTTTTTTTTGTTATCAAAATGGGGACATCAGATATCTATAGCTGACATATATATACGTTAGCAGTTTCCCATGAGAGCATATAGGCTATGAGGCGACCTCGAGTAGGGAACCACAGCCTTCACACTAGCGGCTTCACGGGTAGTGGAAAAGAGATTACATTCTCATTAAATGTGGACCACGTAGATACACTCCAAACCTACACAACCATGGTCAGGGTCAACTACATCCATAACATATCTATAACGTATCCTATAACTTAGTCTTAGCACCAACTGCACCTCATGGGTTAAGGACGGACAAAGTGCTTGGCAGAGAGGTCAGGTTTGGCACAGGGACCGTTTTTAGACCTGTTCCTGATTATCGGTCCGAAGCCGCTGGTGTTTACTGAAGTTGGGTTCTGAAAGTTCAAACAAATGGTTGGTTTTGTACACGGATAATGGTTGAGGTTGACGACTGGTCTACAGTCCTCCTACGTTGAAGACTCTTACAATTTGCTCATTTGGCAGACGCTTTTGTCCAAAGTTGACTTACAGTGAGGTAAGTCAGATACATGTCTTTAGGGAGCAGCTAGGGGTGACAAGGGGGGTTTGAACCCAGTAACTTCCAGCTGGGAGTCGAACACCTTCACCCAACTGACCCTTTATGGGATCTGACCCCAAGCTTGCCAAACACAATCCGGCCATCACCAAACGATTACAACTTCAGATGACGAAATCCCACTCAGTCTACAGTTCATTCTGTAGTATGATGGATGGTAGAGGACTATACGCTGTATATACAAGACTATATATAGAGAGGTCCACACTGAAAGCTTTTAATTCAATACCCAGAATAAAGTGTGTCTGTGAAGGACCTTTTAATCAACTGTGATTAAAAGGTCCTTCACAGACACACTTTATTCTGCTTTTAATTTCGCTTTGTGACGAATCAAATCCAGATTATAGTTCACTTCAAAGCTAAACTCTCAGAAAAAAAAACACTCCACACTCCAATAGAATTACAAATGAATACCAAATCAATGGCATCAACGTCTGTGAAGTTTCAGACGTCGGACCTTAAAACAAAGATCCTGCACATAAAAATAGATGATTTGACATTAATTCTATGTTTGATCCTCCATAACATGTCCCCCCAGACAGACACATGTGGTCCAGTAACGTTGGGCTACAGATATAATCCCAAATGAACGCGGAGGAGTTGGACCACAACTATGAATGTAGATGAAGAAAAAAAAAATAAGTTACCTTCAGTTGTCGTCTGGACCTTTCTGTGAGTCCCTGTGAGTCTCTGTGAGTCTCTGTGAGTCCCTGTGAGTCTCTGTGAGTCCCTGTGAGTCTCTTGTGAGTCTCTTGTGAGTCTCTGTGAGTCTCTGTGAGTCTCTGTGTGTCTCTTGTGAGTCTCTGTCCGTCAGCGGCTGGCGGAGAGGACTCGTGTTGACTGAGCTCCTGTGCGTCGTCGTCGTCGTCGTCGTCTCCCGACCAGAGCCGCTGTCTGCACGCTGCTGCTGCTGCTGCTGCTGCAGGGCCGGCGCTGCGGCGGCTGCTGCTGGGGGCTGGAGGCGGTGGGGGCGGGGGGCGGGGGGGCCTGAACTCCCCCCCCCCCCAAAAAAAATAACGCGAGGAATTTACACGCATGCGTGGGAGGGGAGGCGAGGGAGAGGCTACTAGACCAGGGAGAGTACAACAGTAAAGTAGGCTACATCTGCAAAGCACGTCTTTTTCTGAAGAAGTCGGCGATTGGAAAGTTACCAGTAAAGAACATGTTTTTCTTATTTTCCTCAGAAGGGAAACCACGTGACAAAGTGGAGCCTAATCTGGAATAAAATCTGTCACTTAACAAACTCTATGCTAGGTTAGTTTTATATTCAATAGGCCAGCAATATATACTGTAGATACAACGATGCTCTAATAAAGTCAGTTAATTCTACAAATTTGGATGCAAGTCTCGAATACAACCGCATGAAAAAGGTTGTCGTGAATGTCCATGTCTTGCAGTTAACTGGCCGACAGTTTACTGGCTATGTGGACATATTATTTCTTATGGATTTATTTGTAGCCCCCTCTCACTCATGAAATCAATTATTTTGATGGAAAGTATGACCATAAACCAATGATCTGAATGAGAGGACAGCATATAGCATTAAACTAGAGTACTGCAGAGTAATTTCCCTGGTTGTCGGCCTACAGAGGTTTTCTGGGTTTTTAATTTTTATTTCCCCATCTATCCATACATGCCATTCATAGGTTGAAGCATGCAGAACAGATTGTAAACAATTGTCTGTGCACCTTTCATATTTCTCTTTGTGTTCGATTTGTCTTCATGGCTCCATTTTATTCACCCGCCCAAACCCATTCAGACTGAAAGGTATAAGTGGACAGTCACAGCCTTGAGGGCCGCTCTGTTTGGCAGGATATCCGGTCGGTATCCATCAATGGCAGATACCCATTACCTCACCGCCGGAGTGGCTGTCAACAAGCCCTCTGTTGTCAGCATAATCTGTTATTACAGGAATAGTGTCTCTTCAGTTTTTACACGTAGCCTAACAACAGCCAGGGAGTTGGGGCAGAGACCATGGTCGCGCTGTGGATGTGGTTCCCCCTCTAGTCAGTGAGCAAATACTGCACACAATATTGTACCGCAGCTATTTTCCATCTCTTTTCCAAGGAATTAAATGGATCACGTGTCAGAGGCCGCTGTTTATATCAGACACTCGACACAAGATTAGCTGGCCAGGAGAAGCAGCTAAATTTACAACATCCTCCCCCCTCCCCCTCAACCCCCCCCCCCGTTTGCCGTAAACCACCAAACAGTAAAAACAGATGACTGACGACACCAAGGAAATTTAATGCTGCATGTCTGCCATTAATCAAAACTTGAAAGCAGAATAACAGCCACGTTTTGCATTCAAACCTAGATTTAGGAATAGCGTTGTAGTGATGCCTCAAAAGACACAGCATATTACCATCCGTTAGGTAGCCATAGAAACAGCTACAACATGTTTTGCCAAAACTTTACTGTTGGAACCGAGGTGGACCTTGGCCACTGCAGTGACCTCAAACTGAATCACCCCCGTGTCTTAAGGTGGCATCCCAATTGATGAGTTGATCTGTATTTTCATTGGTCGGACCTACTACCCTTTCAAATAGGTTCCCTGTATAATTATGGTGCAAAAGTGTTTGTGATCTTTCCTTTTACTGATTAATCATTACAAAACCCTTAAAGAACAGCCAATCTGTGGCATTCCAGTGGTCGGCCAACAGCTACAGCCAGCCTCTGCTGTCACTCAGTCAGAGCTCTCGGGGGCGACCAGGAACAAGCAGACAGGCTCTGCTTAGTTTAACTCTAAATTGGTCCATTTGGAAGGTAATTGCATTCAGGGACAGGTGCCAGAAGCCTGCAGTCAGCCGGGGCCAGAACTGTCGTCTGGGAGCCAGGGGGCGATGTGTCTGTCTCTCCTCCTGGCTCCCCCACGATGACGCCGGGCCTGCCGGGACGGGAGGGAAGATGGGAAGAGATGGTGTCAGAACCTCGGCCGGAACCGACAGCTCATATCCGCCATAAGTCACTTTGCAGTTTTTACACATATTGACGTATACTATATATACATGTTTTCTGTACAGGATGTTCTGTAGGCAACCAATATATATGACTTAGTATATATGACATATATGATATATATGACACTAGTACACCAGTACACCAGTAAAGAACACACTGCATAAAAATATCTTTTACAGGATTGTGAAAACATCTCACCTACAGTGAGAGAAAACAAATTGACACATTATTGTCGTTCACACATACCGTCTATCCCAGAAATTTTCCAGAATGTTTCCTTCATGGGGTCATGTGTGAATTTCCCATCTGAAGACATTGTGACGTTTCCGGAAGGCAGCCCATCATGTTCAGGGAATGTATTGTGAAGGAAATCACAATGCTGCCAAGTCTCACGCTTTGACCGTGAGGCTCACCACTCACGCATATTCTCAAGGGGTTGGAATGCATTTGAAGCTGTAAGGAACACTGGCCGATCATAATATGACATCATTGAAGGCAAAAACACCAGTCCTCCACCAGTTAGTCCATCAAGCAGCAGCTCTATTCATTGGCACGTGTGCATTTGTTTGAGCGCGCCGTGCGAGAGATAAGCAGACAACGCTGGTTTGTTGACATTGGCGCTCCTGACTAGTTGGCTAATTCACAGCATAAGAACCGTTTTTTTAAAAGAAATCGGATGAAGTGTCAAAGCTGAACTTTACTTTACTTTGTACGCTCTCTGACGTCTACGAGCGTTAAGCTGGGGCTGTGCTTTTTTACCAGTTTTGGACATAATTGAGCTCCGTTATAATAATGAATTAGGTTGACTCGTGTGGCGAGACGGTCTACCCTGTCGCAGTAGATTTTTGTGTAGTATGTGGCCTATATTGTGATCCTGTTTCAGAGACGATTAAATGTATTTGTGTGTGTGTGTGGGGGGGGGGGGGGGGGGGGTTAAATAGAAATGTAATAGATCTTGTTTTAGCCCACAATATCTGCAGTGTTTATTCTTGTCAAATAAAATTCACATCTCCTTCTCATTGTCTTATCTGTGCATTTGGGGAACCCAGTTTATAGAAACATGGGACTGCTGTGGAGAGGGTGAGCAGCTACAGGTACCCGGGAGTCCACATCGCAGAGGATCTGACTCTCTGGTGAGGAAGGCGCAGCAGTGCCTCTAACACCTCAGGCAGCTGAGGGAATTCAGAGTCTCCCAGAGAATCCTTCAGACCTTCTGCGCTGTTACGGTGGAAAGCATCACTGCCTGGTTCGGCAACATCTCCTCTCAGGACAGGAGGGCTCTGCAGAGGGTGGTGTGTTCAGCTGAGCACTACACCCTGCAGGACCTGTACTCCAAGAGGTGTCGAACCAGAGCCTGCAGGATCATAAAGGATCCTCACCACCCCAACAACGAACTGTTCCAGCTGAGTTTCTTTCCGCAGGTTATCAGGACTGTGAACTCTGACTTTGATCACCAGGGCACCATGATCATTCAATCATTACGGTTTCATTATTCTACAATAAATAACGTATTTCCAAATGCTACAAATTCCAAATCTTACTCCAAGCTGTACTCAGAAAGCAACTATCCAAACAGGTGTTACGGTGTGCATATCAGAGCAAACACACACACACACACACACACCCTTAAAAAAGGGCAAAGGTTTCGATACAATTCCCGTGATGATAAACAGCACACAGAAGCAGAAACATCCACAGAACTTCCAACTTAACCAGTTGAACTTTACCAGCCACAGGCAAATCACTGCCACTTTCATCTCCAGTAGAAGTGTATAAGCGTGCATTTATCCAAACGAGCTGCAGAATGACTAGAGACAAAAACCAGAGCCTCCGGGCTCCTCTCAACAAATAGCAAGCTGAACTGTGCTTGAACTCCCGTCGCGGCATAGCAGCACCTACACACTGCTGTACAACCTACGACGTGCGCAAGCTATTCTTACAGAAACAATGAGCAAGACGATGGGGAAGCGGATAATGAAGAATTTGTTCCTCAGCGTTTTTACCGGAAGAAGCGAAGCAAGAAGAAGACAGACGACTGAAGGCTGACTCCACTGTCTCTCATCTCGTTCCAAATCCATCTGTCCTGACAAGTGTGGACGGGAGCGAAGAGGCCGATCACTCAAGGTGAGAGTTCTGACTCATCCAACACACGGAGAGGGGGAGTTGTGAACTACGGGTTCAGCGCGTGTGAAACACTCATCAGTGCTTTCTTTAGCCAAGGCCTCGATCAACAAAGAATGTGTGAAATCCACTAAAGGGTTTAAAGGACTGAACATTGTATTTCATTTGGGCCATCTGTTTTGGGGATATTGTAGTTTTTGGAAGATTCTGAATGACTTCAAATTGATGTTTGAAAAAATAAGAATCAAATGGCTCCCATGGTTCACACATGAACGACCATTAAATATCAAACATCATCATATAGTTTGTTTTGTTATATATTTCACGCGTTCCTGATTCAGCGGACATGGGTAAGAGAAGGACATAATGGCTGAGAAGGACAAGAGGGAACAATAAGTTCCTACCTGAAGGACCTTATCGTTCCCTCTTGTCCTTCTCGGCCCCTCCGCTCTTCAGGAGCCGGCCTTTTATCAATTCCAAAAGTTAATAAAAACATTAGAAGGAAACAGAGCATTCTCTTATCAAGCGCCCAATCTGTGGAACAGTCTGCCACCTGTAATCAGGGAAGCTTACTCTGCTGCAATATTTAAACCCAAATTTAAAACCTACGCTACCTATTTACCCTCACTTTTGGCTCCTTGGAGTGTCCCTCAGCTCCCGTTACAGCTAAATCAACCTGCTGTCAGCACTAGCCTACCCCTGCTGCCGATAGGTATGAGATTAGAGGTCTCTTACATGTTCCCTGTCCACCATGCTCCATCTAACCAGAATGCTGTCTCTGTCTTTTAGGGTGTTGTTGCTGTGATCATGACTGGATACCTGCTGGCCACCCCACCTGACGGCTACCAGCTGGCTCACTAGCCAACACCCCAACATTATGGACAATATTAATATTCCCTTTATCATTTGTACTTTGTTGGAATTGCAACGATTTGTTACGCTTTAGCATGTCCATAATGACACCTGTGTGTGTGTATGTGTGTGTGTGTGTGTGTGTGTGTGTGTGTGCGTGCGTGCGTGCGTGCGTGCGTGCATGCCTGTGTGTGTGTGTGTGTGTGTGCACACCTCTATTGTTTTTTATATTGATGAATAACCAGACTTCCTTTTCGTTCATGTGTTTACTTGGCTCCCGGTCATCATGAGATTGTCTTCCTCCTGTGAGTCAACTGTTCTCACTCTCTTGCCGATACAGACCGAACTTGTGACTCAGTAATATTCCAGAAGAAGTAAACATAAGTATGAATGACCTCTGCTGGTAAGTCCTACGTGGCTACGTCGATCCTGGACACACAAGATGGCTGAAAGGATGTTGAAACGCCTGTCAGTGCCACAGAATGACTCTCGGACTTTGAAAGGCTAATGGCAGTCGAGGGACTGCTCTTCCCTCACCAGCGCTGGAAGGGAACCGCCTAGGAATATAAGTGCCGTTGTTTCGTCACCACACCACACACCACACACACACCACACACACACACACACACACACACACACACACACACACACACACACAGCCGATTATTGCATCCATCACTTGAATGGTGGGATGCAGCTCCAGAAGAACTCACATAAATATAACATGGCATAGGAAGTAAGAATGTAAGAATTAACTTCTCTGATCATTTTTTCAATCTTTGAGAAGACGAGTTTGTTCTTTTTCTATAAATGTGCTGTAGAACAAGGAGACAAGGAGCCAACTCTGCTACTCATAACCTCTCAATGTACACAATACATGTTTCTTTGCGTGCATTCGATTCACCCATTTAGACGGGAAATTGCAATGGCATCTAAAGCGGAAGCGCATGCAGATATGCGGACCGAATGGCGAATATCATCTCGAAAAATGTCAGCAAGAAAAGGAATGAAGTGTCGGCTACGTTATAAATATCAAGAGGAGAGTTGCGGTGGTGGAAGACTCTGCGTTCTGCTGCTGCAGGTCCACAGATCCGCTGACTGTGGAAAACACAAAAGGAATATACAAGAAGAGGCCTTTCAAATCGGCAGCAGCGATAGCGCCTTGCTGGGGAGAGCGCGATTCAAAGTAGGCCTACAGCACATACATCAACTGGTGCCATGCCTGCCATTTGCATGGGAGTTTTAGTTTAGTAAAGCCAAGAACCATACGGGGATGGACGGCTAACCCTTAGAATCGGTCCTTGTTCATTAGCGACCATTTAGATTTTAGCATAAATAAAATTCCTAACCTGAGGCCTAGTACTCCTACACCAGGAGGCTGCCCCCTACTGGTCGTTGGCTTGGCTTCATCAGGTTGTTATACAGTTAAATGCCGGTTTAGTTGCAGCAGCATCACATTCCTCTAAATGGTTTGGAATGCTATGGGTTCATCACGGACTGAAAAACATTGTTCATTTGAATGTGACAAGTAGGATAGGATGAAAGAGAAACTCCAGCATCTGCTGGCCATGGTGGACTTTTATCCAAGACCATTCTGCCTTGTATGGGCATGTGCAAGACACATTCCTAATGGGATTACAAAGATCACGTGATGCTTTCTTCTTCATCTTCTTCCTCGCAGTTCCTCAATCAAACACCAACAACTGTGTGTTTCAAAACAGAGTCCGCTTGATCCAGGAGAGTTGGGATGTATTGCCTGGCAGGTCAGGAAAAAAAACTCTACGTCTAAAAGAAGCCAGTAGCAGAGAGGAGCAGAGCAACATGCTGAGACTAATTGGGCCTCTGGGTATTCTGCCTGCGTGAAGAATGGACAAATAAAGAACACGCGCCTAATATACTGCACAATAAATGCCAGTATCAACAACTAGTTGATGTAAACCAAATCATTCATCTCATTTGGGTTTGTTGTCCTCTTGTTTCACAGATAAAAGCCGATTCTCAACGCAGCTGTTCAATGTGTTAACAATTAAATATACCAATCTTGTCCAGCAGAGGGGAGCAAAGCCACACTGCAGCAGAGCCCATAGCAGGATACTCTTAGCAGACTCATGGACAGTGATTACTGATTGTTTACCTGCGAGTATAATCTCTATTCATTTGTATTTGGGTTTATGGGGCATGTACTTGGCCTAGGCTCCACGCTTTGGTAATTCACAGTTAAAAATAGGCAGTTATTATTAGTGTGTCTGGTCTATTGTTCGGCCCACCTGTGAACGCCTATGTGGTGTAGTGGCGAGGTGGGATAAACAACATCAGTGTTCTTCAGATGAGGATTAAAAAGGAATCACGAAAGAAAAATACAAACATAAATAAAGGTCTCAACTATTAATCTGTACTCGTGAAAAAAATCTATTTAAAACCTGGAGCCTGTAATAGGCCTATGTGTCACTATACTACTAAAGTACCTCCTAGAATGTGCATTATTTCTGAGTGAACATCGGCTATAATGTTGGCCTAGTATTTCAATCACCCGTGTATTGGTGCTGTCTTTTTAAAAATGACCATGACCACCAACACTCATTAAGATCGTCCTCCTCCTCAGAGAGAAATGCACACTAAGTCCAGCGAGATATATCTGAACAGGTTATGCAGCAGTAATGGGAGGACTTCAATCATGGGATCTGAATTCCCAAAGGCACATTCTATGCTTGAATAACCAAGCATGGCAAGCAACCAGTTGTTACTTTTCCTATCACCACGGTGAGACGGTTCCAAGATGTGCGTGGCGTCATCTGAAACTCTGAGATCCCAGACGGTAACAGACATTTTGGTTAGTAGCGTATTCAATTTACCCTTTAATGCATGTTAAATATAAACATAAACATAAAAAGGTCTCTGAATTAAGTTCAGTTAACCTCATCCAACCCATTGCTTGATTTGAATTAAATGGCAGCGCACTGATCATTTCCAAATGTGTAGAACTTAGGTTTAATCACTCACAACATTCCCATCATTCTATTCCAGCAACATTACATACATTAGTGATGAGTTCATTGGCTTCAGAAACCTTAACGCCTGTGGAAATGATGGAGCTGCGGTGCGACACCTTAAATAGTCCGGGATGCCACCAGACCGGCTGTCATATTGTAAAACTCTCCCTCCGTCGACGCCACTCCCACAACATCTCACCGCCGTTCGTGATTGACGCCCCCCAGTGTGGTGCCGCAGGGCTCCCAACGCCTCCCTGCCATGGATGTGCGGCCAGGTGGCGGGACGGCCTTCTGACAACCTTTATTGTGCAGCTGGCCCCAATCCAAACGCCAATAAATCCTGTGATTATAAAATGTGATCGTAAACCCCCCTAATAGTCTGTCATGAATATTTTAACATCTCATCCTGACGTCCTACCAAACGGGGGGGGGAGGGGGCGGGGGGTGAGAAAGCTCAGTGCCTGCGGAACAACTTCGATGGTGTAGGTCGCTGGCTTCCCCATCGCTCCTCCCGTCTTTCCCTGCGGCTTGATCAGATTGATTTGTCATTTGGAACGCCGGGGAGAGTCCGGCCACGGCATCGTGGATAATCCAATTTATCGCATTTGCCGTTTATTACACATTTCTGTGGCTTTTGGGTCCGACGTCACATCGATTCCTTGATTGCTTGCTTAGCTGAATGCTAACGAGCTGCTGTCCGACTCCCTGCATAATCACCACTCTAATTCACTCTCCTGCTTGGCCTCACGCTCGCTCGCTCTGCTCACCGGCTACAGATTGGCTTTATGTGCACCTCTCCAAGTGGGCAATTGAGCAATATCATTCTTGAAGCCGTGCCACGCTGCACATATTAGCCACTCCGACTGAGCACTCTCTCCGAACAAATTGGTGTTTTACGTGACATGGCCTCGCTGCCTTCTCGCCAGATAATCTTTAGTGCCCGTGGTTAAGTATGAGACCCAGTGTCGAATGAATCACATGTGCCTTTAGAAGCTGAAGATACTGGGATCTGCTATCCTGAGAATTCCTGAGCACCGTTAGTCATTTAGAAGAGGCTTTTGTTTTAGACTTGCAGTGAATTGAGATACATTTAATGTCAAAACATCAGGGAGCAAGTAGGCATTTTGCTCATGGATGGTCTGGGAGATGGTGGACATGGGATTCTAACACAGTAGCTTTTGGCTCCAACACCCTGACCAACTCTCCCCATCTGCCCCAGTGTTATAGGAGCCACATCCAGTGGGTTCTCCAACTGACAAGTCCTGTGCTGCGGGACTTGTACTTGCAGGACATAATAAGCAAGCAAGGATAGCATGAGAGGAAAGCGCATAGCAACAGTCTTTGGGCACAGCAGCACACACCAGGCCAGCCTGGTTGGCAGCACCCGACCCCGGGCTCCACTCGACCCCGGGCTCCACCCGACTAGGGCTCCACCCGGGAAAGGGGGCCTTAAAGGATACCACTGTGACAAAGCCCCATGATCAAACACGTCTTGATTGACAGCTAAACCAAAGAATGTTTGCACATATCAAGTCCTCTGTTCGTGTGTGTGTGTGTGTGTGTGTGTGTGTGTGTGTGTGTGTGTGTGTGTGTGTGTGTGTGTGTGTGTGTGTGTGTGTGTGTGTGTGTGTGTGTGTGTGTGTGTGTGTGTGTGTGTGTGTGTGTGTGTGTGTGTGTGTGTGTGTGTGTGTGTGTGTGTGTGTGTGTGTGTGTGTGTGTGTGTGTGTGTGTGTGTGTGTGTGTGTGTGTGTGTGTGTGTGTGTGTGTGTGTGTGTGTGTGTGTGTGTGTGTGTGTGTGTGTGTGTGTGTGTGTGTGTGTTGTTCAAATGAAGAAATAAAAATAGGGTTTGTTGTGGGACCTGAAATTGCATGTTGTCAGGGTCTGTACACGATCATAGAAAAGGTACAGTAATCTAATTTGGGGGCATATTAAAAAAAACACCGAGACAAAACAGCCTATTATGTCTTTTCCTTAGATGGTTGACAGACAAGTTGATCAACAACAGTTAAAAAAAGATTAAAAATAAAACATGATGCAAAAATATTCTCCTGCCTACAGATTAATGAAATCAATGACATGTATAAACACATTAAAAAGGAAAGTACCTTTACACAGCAGATATGCCAGTACTTATGGCAGTAGGGGAAAATAAACACTACATTGTTAGGGTTGATGTAAAAAATAAAATAAAAAGTTAAAAAAGCACAATTTTTAGCAAGTTGGATGGCTTTAAAAAACAATGGATTAAGAGGAGAAAAACCTAATTCATAATTGGTGGATATTTCTTATATATTCTGCATTTAAATATATATCTATCAATGTGAATGTGGTATGATATATACATATATATGCATATATATATATATATATACACACACATTCACAAGGAAATATGTTATACTGGACACGTGAAAAAATAGAATGTCTTTAAACGTAATATGAACAAATTAGCATTTATCATGTCACGCTAATTGTATAAAAAAAACCCAACTAAAAGCAAAATAAAAAGTCAGCTATGCAAAGTAACATAAGAATAATTTGTAATAATAATAATACAACAGTAACATCTTTGTAAAGTTACAATAACAATAAGGCTTTTTTTGGAAACGAGAGAGAGAGAGAGTACACGCGCACACACACACACGCGCACAAACACACAGTTCATGTCTCCAGCTCCTGTGCACGGCCACCAGAAACCTTGTGGTTACAAGGGTCTGTCAGTCCAGACCAACGCAGTAGAAGACCACCTCAGCCTCCTCAGGGGGGCGCTCTCAACCCCAGATACACTAGTGCCAGTATATACCAGTATATATATCTCCCGCTCCATTGGTGGAGGAGGGGGAGGAGGAGGGGGAGCGGAGAGCGAACAAGTGAGCTGCAATTACGATCTTCACCTCCACAGAGCCCACGCTCAGATTCCAAGATGACAGACTTCCTCTGGCCCCGCCCACCACAGAGGAATCTGGGGGCGTGTGGGAGGGGGGGAGGCCCATTGGTCAAGGAACACGCACACACACACACACACATACTACACATTACAGGGGCACCAAGCAGATGTCTCATTGTCATTGTTACTGCAAGGGGGGTCTCGGAGAGGGGCTGAACTTGCGCAGTCAATCTAGGAGTACAAAGGAGTAGTTTGACGAAAGGAAAAAAAAACGAATCCGTTGATGTACTTTCAGTTGTGACCACCAGGGAGCAGGGGGGGGAGGGGCTGGGACGATTAGCAAAGCTGGCACCTATTGTATGCATGATCTCCCGCACCGAGGAGCCACACACACACACACACTAACACACAGCACTCACAAAGTAAGCAGCATGTTTGGTGTTCAAAGTAAAATAAAACAAACCTGGGAACAGAAAAGTACACAAGACAGTTTGTGAAATGTGACGAGGATGCCGAGTCTGACACACACACACACCCAGAAATTCAATTTTGGCGCCACCGTTCCCTCACTATCCTTTTGATAGACGACCGATGCACCAAAATGTCCCATGATGCAACAGTTCCAAGGTAGGTGTCGCACCTCAACAGGACACCGCGGGGGGGTTGAGGCGGCCGTGGCCCACGTCCTCAGAGAGCGCGTCGTCCTCAGAGCACCCGCAGGCACCGCAAGATCTCACAGTCGATGCAAGGCGTTCCTCACGTCAACACTGGTGGCGGCGTGACCTTTCACCTCTGCTCCAGAGTCCCGGGGCATCGGGCGACCCAAATATCCGTCCAGGAACTGCTTCCTGTCACAAGGGCCCCTTTTACGCTCACGCCTCCTCTGAGCCAACGTGGTGGAGTGCAGAGCCTGTTCTGTAGCCCTATCGTGTTCAATAATGGGTGGCCTTTGAGGGTAACTAGAGTAGCAATGGAGTTGGTTTTTTTTAATGGCTAATGGGATGAATCACTGGTGGGTAAAACGCAGTGTTCCTCCAGACCGCATGGAAAGTAATCCGTCTTCATTTTCCTTGCCGCTTGGGGGACACTCCATTTTTGTTCACGCGGGCGGCCATGATTCAGACGTTTCTGTGTAGCTCCCACTGTAAAAGGTAGATAAAGAACTCACCCCACTCACTACATGTAAAAGAAGAAGAGCGAGAGAGTCGCCCCCTCCAGGCTATATCCACCAGCCTCCATCTTGTTTTTGCCTCGTCAACGGCGGCCGGGTCCTTCCATTGTCTGCTGTCTTTGTTTTACGTACAAGATTTTTTTTTTAAAGAATCGAATCTCCACAAAATGTTCCCAATGTCCTGCGCGTTGGAAACACTCAAGGTAAGGTTCACAGCCCCCCCCCCCCCCCACAACACCTCCAAGGGTGAGCCGAAACTCTTTTTAAATCTCTTCCCTTATTGGTCAGTGGGGGTGTCAGGTCATTTGCTCCCGTACCTGCTCTCAATTCAATTCCGTAATCTAGTTCCGCCTTTTCAAATGGGAGTTCTTGGATTTTGATTTCACTCTGGGTCGCGAGGGGGGGGGGGGGGGGTTAGATTTGTTGCTCCACGTAAACAAGAAGTGCCCACCACATAAGAAACAATCAGAATCAGCATACTCAAATTCTCAAAAACAGCGCCGCTGATGCGGCTGTAGCTTATGTCCATGTTTCTTTTTCGTTTTATTCAAATTTCAAGCAAGGTTGCATGGCTCAGGAGACAGGTGGGTGAGGTTGGAGGTCGGGTGGGGGCAGGGGGGCGGGGCAGAGACCTGGCGGGGGGAGGCGGTGCGGGAGGAGGGGAAGGGGGCGGGGCGGGGAGGGATGGCACTCGTTGCATAGTGATCGAAGCTTCCCAAGTACTCCAGAGCCGCCTGGTAGC
>PIJE02000160.1:390622-400622 GCA_002895965.2 Coryphaenoides rupestris
ATCTGTAAGGACCTTATCTTAATGGAGTGAAAGCAGTACTGTATCTACTTATCTGTAAGGACCTTATCTTAATGGAGTGAAAGCAGTACTGTATCTACTTATCTGTAAGGACCTTATCTTAATGGAGTGAAAGCAGTACTGTATCTACTTATCTGTAAGGACCTTATCTTAATGGAGTGAAAGCAGTACTGTATCTACTTATCTGTAAGGACCTTATCTTCAGGGAGTGAAAGCAGTACTGTATCTACTTATCTGTAAGGACCTTATCTTGTTTGGCCCAAAACACATGTTTACCAGTCAATGTGTGTGTGGAGTGCTCGGTTGCGCCCCCTTATAGTTTCCGGCTGGTAATGCACTCACTGTTCCACACACACACATATTGTAAAAAGAAACTCTGCACACCTTTGAATCACTGACCACCTTACATCTGTTTGTAATTTTATCACTGAAAAATTAGAAATTCATGCTTTTTTCCTTTCAAATCCATCAGTTACCCTCTTCTGTCAAGCCAGGATTAGCAGCTGTCAACTAGATAGACGCCACAGAACTGTTGCTGCCCCCAGCAGCTCTGAGTTGTTCACAACGCTCAGAAACCCATCCGTTGTTGTAATACAGAATGATAGGGTTCATTGGTTGTTGCTAGGGCCTACTAGGTGCTTGAAGTGGGACTAGTAACAGTAACATTAGTTTTAGTAATACTTGTACTAATAATTGAAACATTAGTAATAACTAACCCCTCTACCAAGCAACTGCCCTTGGTGCTCACAGAGGCTGGAGCAGTTTAATGAGTGGATGGATGGATAGTAATAACTTGCAGTATTACTCATACTGTAGAAGCAACTCATGTTAGAGCTAATGCAAGTGTTTCAAGTAGCTTTAATATCAATTGGAATAACAAAGCTAAAGTTGCTAAAGCTATCATCACCATAGTAGTACTTGATTAATGGTTGTAATGTCTTATATAATTATTTGGACATACTATGTAGTAGGATAACTAGATGGATTTATTTCACTCATCATGTTTTGCCACTGGAGCAGCCTTGCGCCAAACTCTTGCAAGCACAGAATCCAAAATGTATCCAAAGAACATGATAAATACCGTTCTACAATGTAATTATATTCATAGGTAGAGTGCAAATAATTGTACTTGTACTGTAGATGCTGGCATATACTGTAGACTGTTATAGCACACACTCTTCCTAATCCTTTCAATGACTAATTTATTTTTCTGCCCACTTTAAGGTGGGCAGAAAGAAAACCACCCAGAAGAGGAAAACACCACGGCAGCAGACAGAGGTGCAGGCAGTGGAAAGACACAAGAATGGATTCATCACATCTTGTATTGTACCAGCAAAGCGTGACTGTGAGTAGTGATCGAAGCTTCCCAAGTACTCCAGAGCCGCCTGGTAGCAGAACTGGTACTCGTCCTGCAGGTGGGCGGCACAAAACACAAACACCAAAACGTCAGCTTCTGAGTCACACACACGCACGCACACACACACGCACACACGCACACACGCACAGCGATCAATGGCACTGCTCACACACACAGATGCACAACGCTCAAATCAAGGCTCAGGTCAGGTCAGGCTTGCGTGTTTAGCCCAGAGTTAGTGTTGCATTCTCATAACCTGAAGCCCTCTGCTTTCCCAACCAGACGCTTGGCTGGCTGCTTATTTATGGAGCGAAATTAAAAATGGCCTCTCGGATCTGATGTCCCTTTGGCCTAAAATAGGGTCAGGGCTGTGTGTGTGTGTGTGTGTGGGTGTGTCTGTGTCTCTGTGTGTCTGTGTGTGTGTGTGTGTGTGTGTGTACTGACCTCCGTCTGCACCATGGCCGGCCTCTGGGTCCGCAGCATCTTGACTGTCTGGAAGATGTCCACCACGCCCTCGTACCGCATCCTCTCTAGCACGATGCTGAGGGTGATGAAGACCCCGGTCCGGCCCACCCCCGCGCTGGAACACACAAAGAACACACACGTACACACACACACACACACACAGACATACATACATTAAAATGGTGTTTTACAGACTAATAGCCACATGGACGATAGTTACTACTATAAAAAAACATATATATACTACTGACACTGTACATTATAGCGGATGAATTAGTGGCTATCTACCGCAATCTTCGCTTTGTTTCGATGTCTTGTGTCAGTATGTCCTCGTTTGCCCAATTGATTTCTATTGAATTCTATGAAGCTGTGGTTACACACGGCCATTCTAAAAGTGTCTCTGGAGAGCCACTTTAATCCAGTTACACACACACACGCATGCACACACACACGCACACACGCACACCGCATCCATTTCCTCCCGCACCACAAACAGCGGATCCTGTAACCGAGTGATGAAAGCTAATCTTGATGTGTGCTGATTGGAAATCCACGTTTGAACTAAAACCTCCCCTTCCCTCTCTGCTATAGGCGAGCGAACACACACACACACACACACACACACACACACACACACACACACACACACACACACACACACACACACACACCCTATTACACTCAGAACTGGAAACCTTAAAAAGAGCCATGGTTGTGCATCGGGAGAAACTATCTCCCAGCTCCTGCTCTTGGGAGAGAGGGGCCTGAGTCTTAGCTCTGATCCTGAAGCGCTCTCTGAGTGGCGGCTCTCTAAGCAGCTTTCCTCCCAAACGACTTCCATTTCCCCAGCGGAACAATAATTGACACGACAACAGATTTATCCGGGACTTCCTCTTTCACGGCCAGCGCCACTTCTGGCTGGCGGACGAGCAAACAGAAGATCGCGGTTTCGTCGGCAAAGTTTAGTTTTCTTTGTTTGTTTGTGTGTGCAGTTGTGAGTGTGTGCGTGTGTGTGTGTCAGCGTGTGTGTGATTGTCTGTGTGTGTGCACGCGAGGGTGTCAGCGTGTGTGCAATTGTGCGTGCGGGTGTTTCAATGTGTGTGTGTGTGCAAGTGTGTGTCAGTGTGTATGTTTGTGTGTGTGCAAATCTGTCAGCGTGTGTGTGTGTGGGCGTGTTTGTGTGTGCGCAAGTCAGTCTGCATGTGTTTTGTGTGTGTGTGTGTGTGTGTGTGTGTTGTGTGTGTGTGTGTGTGTGTGTGTGGTGTGTGTTATGTGTGTGTTGTGTGTGTGTGTGCGTGTGGCAGTAAGGCTTGCGAGCTCAGGAGGAGACTGAATCCTCCACCCATACATCCACCCATTCCCCCAGACCCTGCCCCAGAACACTTCTGTATTGTTGAACTGCAGGCGCCCGTCCCGGGGGGAGAGGCGGTCCTCACTCTTAACCCCCCTCTCCCCCCGGGAGGAGACACAGAGCCCGGCTGAGGAAGACACAGCGGAGACCCTCAGCCCGACCACAGGGACGCTGCTTTCACAGGAAATAATCAGGCAATTACACACAAACAGCCTGTGGTGCCATTGTTGTCCAAGAGAGAGAGGACAGAGAGAGAGAGAGAGAGAGAGAGAGAGAGGGAGAAACAGATGCAGAGAGAGAGGACAGGAGAGAAACAGACAGAGAGCAAGACAGTAAGAGAGAGCGAGAGAGAGACAGGGAGCAAGAGAGAGAGGACAGGAGAGACAAGAGAAACAGAGAGAGAGAGACAGGGAGCAAGAGAGAGAGGACAGGAGAGACAAGAGAAACAGAGAGAGAGGACAAATGGAGAGAGGGAGAGAGAAGGATGGATTAAGAAAGAGATCAGAGGGGGAGAGAGAGAGAGAGAGAGAGGAGAGAGAGAGAGAGAGAGAGAGAGAGAGAGAGAGAGAGAGAGAGAGAGAAGGAGAGCTAGTTAACTACAGAGAGGGAGAGAGAAGGAGGGAAGGACTGAGGGATTAAGAGCATCTCCAGAAGAACACAGCAGAGTTTCGGGTCAGGCCTGGACCTAGAGAGACCGGGACCACATAGCAGAGGCGCTGTCTGGCCACAGTCGGCTACATTTCGCATGCTGAGGTTCGGCGGTTCCTACATGACAAGTGATGTTCAATTAAAACCAGCTGGTGGCCATTATAGTGGCAAGGATAAAGCATACATGTTACAGGGTAGTGGTAGAAGCTCAAAGGCCTCCCTTGATGTAATTATATGATGACAAACTGTATTATGTGTGTGTGTCATTTCCAGACGTCGGACAATGAAGTGCTCCAACTGTGCTTAAATTGGTCGTTTATAGCGCCGCTGAGCACGCATGGCTTGGTGCTGAGACCCTGACTGGCTGAGTGGAAGCGCAGCAGGTTGTAAATCTATGTATAGATTTATGCATTGCTGAATTGCTTTGAATGCCAGTATCAGTAAGAGCAATAAAGTGTGTTGCTCCACAACCACTAGAATCTACTAAAACCTGCGTCTTTTAAAAAAAAAGCAACTTTATAAGAAAACAGTGTTTGTTTGTTCTTACAGCGGAAGTGTAAACACAAACTAAGTTTAGTACAGACCAGATGAGATCTAGACACAAGTGAGAAGCGAATGAGATTGCACAGTGATCCCAGCAATGATGGCTTCTCCCGAATGCGTTGCCTAGATACCAACGCGTACTAAAAAAGGGCTTTCTTCCAGGGGAACCCATAGACTGTGGAATTATGGGGCGATGAACCAATTGTAATGACCTAGACTTCATCACCTGGACATAACTCAGACTTATCGATGCCTCTCAAGACACCATTAACCACTCCCAGCGGCATTGGGTGGCTGGTGACATCATTTTGTAGGAGCACATGGTGCCCGTCTGTCTTCTTAAAGGCTGCGGCCTATGAACCGGACCCAAGGTAACAACTACTAGCACACTGTTCCTCTGCTACTCTGAGAGACGTGTTTGGTGACGGCCAAGCAAAAACTAACATGAATCAACTGATAACTTTGGATAAAATAGTCTTTCTAAATGACTTCAGGTGAATGTGTACGCGCGTGTCAAACGATGTGACAGACGTGCTGTTGAAAGGACGAACGCGCAGCAACCCTTCTGGATGCTCCCGGCTGGGTGAGGAGGCGTAATAATCCCCTGCTCTGGCCGACGCTAGCGGCTAGCGTTTTCTCCTCGGCTCCGGCGTGTCGACTTAATGGTGACGGTCACCTTGGAAGAGGGCCACCATAACTATAAAAGTTTGCGTGGCAACAGCATCATAAAAGCCGGGGAACAACGGGCGTATCGTTCCAATGGGCCTTTTGCAAAAGGCCAGTGCTCTGCATCTCTCTGGACGCCTCCATTATGGAGCAGAGAAGCCTGCGGCCATGATGGGGAGGCTGTGTAATGCAGCGGTAATGAGGGAGGGGAGAGAGAGATAGGGATATAGCGAGAGAGAGAGAGGAGAGAGAGAGATAGGGATATAGCGTGAGAGAGAGAGAAAGAGAGAGATAGGGATATAGCGAGAGAGAAGAGAGAGAGAGAGAGAGAGAGAGAAAGATAGGGAAATAGCGAGAGAGAGCGAGAGAGTGAGAGAGAGAGTGTTAGAGATAGTATACAGCCAGAGAGAGAGAGGGAGATGGAGAGCTGGAGAGAGATGGAGAGTTAATTTATCTCCATTATATTCATCTGAATAAAATTAAATAAATGCCATTTGGTGGAAGCTTTTATTCAAAGTGTCTTACAACGGGGGTGGATGGAGTCAATGCCACTCTCTACCAGTTGAGCTCCACAGGACCAGGACAGCAAGCAACACTAGACTACAGTTCAAATACAAATCCAGCATGTAAGATAGTCTCTCCAACATGAAGGCGGGACACCTTACCTGCAGTGAACAGAGATTGGTCCATCCTGTCCAAACTGCTCCTTGGTCTTGTGCACCTGGCCAATGAAATCGATGAAGCCCTCCCCGGATTTAGGCACACCCTGCTCCGGCCAATCAGTGAACTGGAACTGCCTTACAGTCCTGGACTGGCCATCCTGGAAGACAGAGAGAGGAAGAAAGAAAGAGAGGGAGAGGGGGAGAGAGAGCGAGAGCTAGTTGATGATAGAGAAAACATTTTGATCTTGGTAACCATGGTTTCCAGGAAGTCTCAACAAACTCCTGGCATAGAAGCATCATAATAATCAGAGTTGGGGTTATAAAAACGTCGCTCCCCGTAACAGGAAGAGACTCCACTTTGTTTGGATATGCCTGAGCAATCCAACAAAAACCTCCACAGCAGAGAGTACTGTTGCTGAAAGGTTCCCCCCACGTTTCATGAGGAATTACATGAATCGACCATCACCACAATTGTACAGCCAAGACAAACACCTCCCAGCTCCACCGATGGCTGATCCCATACGCTGGCCGCCAACATATACACACTAAATAACCACACAACTACATGGAATAAAATAGCACTAAACATTGGTGTTTGATCCTTGATGAATGATATTCCACCATAGTCAATAGAACACGACTTAAATTGTAAGTGAACCCCAGCCCGAATTCCAACACTGAGATTTAAAGAAAGAAAAAGGTTTAAAAAAAGCATAGGGGGGGGGTGTGGTCCCTATGGTTATGACCTCACTGTAGCATTATAATTCAAGTGTCCAAAAAAGCTTAACGTTCATAAACTATATGGCGACTATTTGGAGACTGGTGAAAAAAGTTTTCTCTACCTTACCGTCTTACTTTAGTGATAAAATGGCACAGACTACAATGTTGAAGATCATAGAAGACATATAACCACGTTTAATAGCAAAAACCAAAAACATTTTGAGGTCACACTGGCCCTTTAAGTCCCCCACACCCTCTCCCTCCACCCTAAGCCCCTGACAGTTTTCGTACGCCTCAGCCCTCCTGTCATCAATGGGAAGGCTTGTCCTCCCCCCCCCCCACCCCCCCCCCCCCCTTTACCCCCCGCTGTGTCTGCATGCGTTCGGCCAAACCGCCTCCTTGCCAGCTAAAGAGCGGATCGATGGCACACTCGATGTCACTCGCGAGACAAGCGGTCGACTCCCGATGCGGGCGCGCTGGACGCGGGGATAATCCCTGCTGCTGCCGATCGATGCAACGACCTGACGGATGAGCGGAGCGCAGCAGTGGAGGAGACGGACAAGGAGGGACGGGACCGGGAAGCGAAACAAACACACTCAATCTAGTGTGTTATAAGGAAAAAGAATAAGGACAAAGAATGTGATCGTAACGTTTAACCTGAATGCATATCGATTGCTTTTTTCTTTCCATCAAGTCTTTTTGCTGGACTGCCCCTCTTGGGTATGCTTTATTCCATAATATTAAAGTACATATATTTCCATATCCACAGACAATGGCGACCAGGATGGTTCACTTCCCTACTTCCCTAAAGCAAATGGCCATAATAATAAAATATGCCATAATAATAATAATAAAAATGCCATAATAAACCAGGGGTCTCTGGCTCCTGCGCACCTCTTCATGCAGATCCAGGCCCCTAAAAGAGACCCAGGTCACATGTCTCTTTGTCGGTGAACAGCAGAACCATAGGAAGAACCCTGGTTGGGGTTCTCCCCCCCCCCCCCCCCCACACTGAAAGGTACTGGGTTGGATCCCCCCGCAGTGTCTGCAGTCTACCTCCAAGCACCTCGAAGCAAGACGCCTCACCCCCACCTGCTCCTGAATGACATGTGAATGTCAGCCGTCTGTAAGTCGCTGTGGATAAAAGCGTCTGCCAAGGGACTGAATACTGATAGAACCACGGCAACACCTCTCTATTCTGCATCTTTGTTTCCTACAGCAGCGAGCCTGCGTGTGTGTGTGTGTGTGTGTGTTGTGTAGTGTGCGTCAGGGCGGTACACACACGCGCAGCGGGGGGGAACCCTGTTCTGCAGGATTGTGCGGCGCTTTGCGTTCCAAACACACCAACAAACAGCTTTGCGTTGTTGTCGAAACTCGGTGAACACGGCGATACACAACGTCAAGCGCAGGAATTAAATTGAGCGCATCTCTCTCTCTCTCTCTCTCTCCTGCACTCCATATTGCAGTCCCTCTATCTTTACAAACGAGATTCTCATCTCTCTCTCTCTCTCGTCTTTCCTACGGCCTCGCGCGTTCTCATTCTTCCTCTCTTTGTTGTTTATTTTATCTGAAAACCCCTCGCCTCAGAGCGGTAGGGGGGAGGGGGGGGGGATTAAATATGAAAGAGGGGCAGAAACAACAACACGGTAATCCAAGCGCGGAGGAAGGAGAGGAAGAGGAGGGCGAGGAGGAAGTGCGAGGAGGAGAGGCGCCTGGCGTACGAGCCGCGGGGCCGCGCGGCGTGTCAAATTGGCTGATTACATACATGACTGGATCGCTAGACAGGAGGCTCCGGGCTCCACAGCGCGGGCTATTACTGCGCACGGCCGTGTGGCGGTGACACGCACACACACACACACACACACACACACACACACACACACACACACACTCACAACGATGAAGGACCCACGCACGATAAACAAGAGCCCCCCACCCCCCCGTCGGGTTTGAATTCACGTCACACAGGCTGCAACACTAGCTGGTGCTCACCTGAGGCACCTGAAGCAAGGATGAGGCTGCTTTTTAATCGGGTGTAGTTTGTTTACTTGTTTTGCGTGCCTGCCAGTAAATTAGGTTGAACCGGCTAGTCATGGAGAATGTTAAAGAACATGCAAGCACACACACACACACACACACACACACACACACACACACACACACACACACTCACACACACACACACACTCTTACCCTGGCGTCGGTGACCTTGAACTCGCGTAGTATGTACTGGGGCATGTTGTACTCAGCCATGGGGTCCACCACAAAGTACTGGTAGCGGGCCGAGCGCTCAGCGGGCCAGTACTGGTGACACTTCTCCTGTTGGGGGGGGGGGGGGGGGTGGAGAGTTAAGGTGGAAAAACACGCATTGGTTATTACCCATGCACACATGGACACACACGCACGCGCACATACATTCATTGGGTTGTATAATGTGTGTAAGAATGCGTCAGGATAGTGTGGTGGTTAGGGCTCCAGCCGAAAGGTACTGGGTTCGATCCCCAATGTCTGCAGCCTAACCTGCAGTCGTTCTTGTCCCGAGCCCCGCCTGTCCCTTAGAGGGGAACTTTGATGCCTTGCATCATGTCAATGTTTACCTTTCCTCCATTATGCCGGCACCCAGATCTATCTGCTACTTTTTTTGTCCTGCATGACACGAAAGGCACCCTCATCATCTCACCCGCCATCTTAAAACCACTCCGTCTTTTGTGCTGATAGTTGATAATGGGGTAAGATTTAGCATCTGCACTTAGCTGCGCCCCAGAGACACAGAGAGCATCGGCTGCAGCTGCAGGCGCTTTTCACACATCCCTCCATCCCTAATGCGGCTGTACGCTGATACGGCTAAAAATTGGCAAAAGTTATTCTTTAATGACATGTTTCTAAATATATCACGGTATGAAATCATACTATTTGTGACGAGATGTAAGGGTTTCAACTTGCACCCGAGGGACGGCGGCATATCTATCACATAACAGAAGTTATTAGGATGTGCTGTTTCATCACCATCATGGTCATCAGCCCTGGCCAAACAATACCCCCGTCTCCCAGCAGTCCTGGCCCGGACCGGATCCCTGGGGCTCTGATATGAATATGGCCTCAGTGCTCCACGGGGCCATCCGGCTCCGGTATTGTCTCCATCACTTTGCTGCAGTGACAAGTGGTTTTTCTTTAATAATGGAACAGCGCGGGCCAGCAAGAGGCCAGCACTGAGGCTAGCTACCCAGGGAGCACACGGGCTGGCTGGACACCACACCTACCTCCCCTGAACTAACTGAGTTAAGGACAAACTGAGGTAAGTGGTCCCCCTGAGCAATAACACCCAACATGGCAACATGGACGGCTGTTTGGCAGGAGATGATGTGGCGGTGTGTGTGTGTGTGTGTGTGTGTGTGTGTGTGCATGCCTGTTCATGCTGGGTGTGTATTTGTGTGTGGTAGTGTGTATGATATGTGATTGTGTCCATGTGCTTCTGTGTCTGTGTGTTTGTGTGTTTTCATGCTGGTTTTGTGATTGGTATGTGCACGTGTAAGTGCGTATGTGTCCATTCTAGGTCTGTGTCTATGTGTG